>JAVLUX010000046.1:12530000-12767500 GCA_032164185.1 Moxostoma hubbsi
CTAAACATTTAAACAGAAAGAATGAATAGTATTTTGGGAAATTTAAAAATGATGTACTCTAACATAGGATAAAGGCATATCAGTCTTAAAAAAAAGCTACTTTATTCTAGATAGGGTGTGGGCGCACCACTCGCGGTCATGTCCGTGAAAAGGTGAGAACGCAGCCGTCCTACATGCAGAGATCGCAGTCATTCTGCAGAAAGGCACGATAGAGCCTGTCCCTCCAGCTGAGGTGAGGCAAGGGTTTTATAGCCCTTTCTTCATTGTTCCAAAGAAGGGCAGTAGGTTGCGGCCAATCCTGGGCCTACAAGTTCTGAACTGGGCATTGCACAGATTCCCGTGCAAGATGCTGACGCAAAAGCACATTTTGGTGTGCGTCCGGCATCAAGATTGGTTTGCGGCGATAGACCTGAAGGATGTATACTTTCACGTCTCAAGTTTGATGGTCGGCTGTATCAGTACAAGGCCCTCTCCTTCGGCCTGTCCCTGTTTCCTCACTTCTTCATGAAAGTCGCAGAGGCAGCCCTTGCCCTGTTAAGGGAAGTGGGCATTCACATACTCAATTACCTCAATGACTGGCTGATTCTAGCACACTCCCGAGAATTACCTAATGGCACCTCAGCCATTTAGTGCTTTGGATCAACTAGGAAAGGAGCAAGCTCTCCCCGTTCAGAGCATCTCTTTTCTCTGCATGGAGTTAGACTCAGTCTCAATGTCAGCACACCTCACAAGCAAGAGTGCGCAGTCTGTGCTGAACTGCCTTAACTTATTCAGGAGGAAAAAAGGAACACATATGTGAGAATGCTGTTTGTAGACTACAGCTCAGCATTCAACACCATAGTGGCCTCCAAGCTTGATGATAAACTCTTGGCTTAAACAGCTCGCTGTGCAGCTGGATCCTGGAGTTCCTGTCAGGCAGACCTTAGGTGGTTAGAATGAGCAGCAACATCTCATCACTGACCCTCAACACTAGAGCACCACAGGGCTGTGTTCTCAGCCCAATCCTGTATTCCCTGTACACATATGACTGTGTAGCAACACATAGCTCCAATGCCATCATTAAGTTAGCTGATGATACGATGGTGGTAGGTCTGATCACTCACAATGATGAAACAGCCTACAGAGAGGAGGTGCACATTCTTACATGCTGGTGTCAGGAGCACAACCTCTCCCTCAATGTCAGTAAGACCAAGGAGCTTGTAGTGGACTTCAGGAGGAAAGACAGAGAACACAGCCCCATCACCATTAATGGAGCACCGGTGGAGAGAGTAAGCAGCTTCAAGTTCCTCAGTGTCCACATTACTGAGGAACTCACATGGTCCATCCACACTGAGGCCGTTGTGAAGAAGGCTCATCGGCGCCTCTTCTTCCTGAGACGGCTGAGGAAGTTTGGAATGAACCACCACATCCTCACACGGTTCTACACAAGCACTGTAGAGAGCATCCTGACTGGCTGCATCACTGCCTTTTATGGCAATAGCACCGCCCATAACCTCAAAGCCCTGCAAAGGGTGGTATGAACTGCCAGACACATCATCGGAGGTGAGCTTCCCTTCCTCCAGGACATATATACCAGGCGGTGTGTGAAAAAAGCTTGGAGGATCATCAGACTCCAGCCACCCAAGCCATGGGCTGCTCTCACTTCTACCATCAGGCACCAGCCGACTACATGACAGCTTCTTCCCACAAGCAATCAGACTTTTGAACACCTGATCTCTCACAATCAATATATCAGCACTGCACTTTATTAATCTCACACTCCACTGTCATAAATTATATAAATTATATTCTCTTGCACACAGGATAAGCAGCTGACGAAGGATGGATGGATGGATGGATATTCTCTTGCAATACAACCTACTGTATGTTTTTTATTCACTTTCTATACTTTTTTTAATCATTTTTTTTGTACGTGTATTCCATATTGTGTGTATTGTTTACTGTTCATTGTATACTATTATTGTGTTGTGTAAGTATGTGTATATTAGATATGTAAATTGTGATGTGTAAATCTGTTGTTTATTGTAAATTGGTATACAGTATGTCTCGTCACTGTCATGACTGCTATGTTGCTCAGAACTGCTCGGAAGACATTCACACACTGTTGCACTTGTGCATATGGTCATGTGACAATAAAGTGATTTGATTGATTTGATTTGTTTGAGGAGAACGATGGTCCCACTGAAATACTCTCAAAGGCTCCTGGAGCATATGGCATCCTCAGCGGTGGTCACGCCCCTCGGTTGATGCATATGAGACCACTACAGCACTGGCTCCATTGCCTTTGATCCAGATCAAGCACCCACAACAAGCTGTCCGTCCTGACCAACACGGTGATAGTAGTGTATATAAACCACCAAGGCAGTTTACACTCTTGTCGCATGTCGCAACTCGCCCGACATCTCCTCTGAAGTCAGCGGTAACTCTCACATCCCCGGCAAACTCAACGTCACAGCAGACGCCTTATTGCGGCAGGTGACTCTCAGGGGAGTGTGGAGACTCCAACGCAAGGCGGTCCATTTGGAGTCAGTTTGGCAAAGCACAGGTAGACCTGTTCGCTTCCCGAGAATTTTACTAACCTGACCTCACGCTCTTCACGACAGCACCTCCCTGGCAAACGTGCTTGGAGTTCGGTCCGGAAGACACTCATGTGATCCTGAGACCCCGACCGAGCTATGTGCTCAAGGTTCCAACATTCCCTTTAGTGGGAACATGGTGGGCCTGTAAGTGAAGCTGCCCTGGGAGGAGGCAGACCTAGCCTTATTGTTGCTGTGTCCGATGCGTGCTTTGCGCATCTATTTGGATCACACACAGAGCTCTAGATGCTCTGAGCAGCTCTTTGCCTGCTTTGGCGGACAGCGGAAAGGGAACGCTGTCCCCAAACAGAGGCTTGCCCACTGGGTCATGAACACCATAATGCTGGCTTATCAGGCCCAGGTCGTGACTGCACCTCCGCAAGGAGTCTGGCATCCTTGTGGGCACTAGCCAATGGCACCTCTCTAGTAGACATCTGCAGAGCAGCGGGCTGGGCAACACCCAATACATTCGTGAGATTTTACAAACTCCAGGTTGAGCCGGATTCGTCCCGTGATCTTTTAGGTACAACAGGTACATTTCGTAATGCAGGGATACATCATGACGTACATCCCCCCCGCCTCTTTCCCTGGGGAGGGGCATGCCTTTTGCCCCATCTGCCAGCAGGTCATTCCTGTCTTACCTGGACAAGGGAGGGGACAAGGGGAGGGAAACAGAAATAATTAAATAGGGGGGTACTTCCTGTAACAGTGTAGTACACCCCCCCAAAAAAACACTGTAAAATTTAAACGAGAGGGAAAAGGCCAATGCGGAGCAACAGTGAGAGAGAGAGAGAGAGAGAGAGAGAAAAAAATGTAAAAACGTACTCGCCGGTTCTCAGATACTCCGTCGCATGGTCCTCGATCACTTCTCCACCCTCTCAGGCAGAAGACACATCCCTCCTCCCCTCACGGACGGCGGTCTTCCTTCGACTCCTCTGCACTTCTGGGGGATGGCAGGGCTCTCCTTTGCCCCTGGCAGCGGCTCCCTCGCTCGAGTCCAGTCCACACTTGCCTCGCGGACGGCTGCCGTTCACTGCGTCCGGGCAGTCGGTCTACTCCCTCCCCCGGTGGATGTCAGCGGCGCTCCCCTGGGTGGACGGCAGTGTCAAGGCCTCCGCGACGGGCATCCCTCCTCCTTCCCTGGCTTCGGCACCAGTGTAACGTAGTTCAATGGAAAGGAGGAGGCGAGAACCAGCTTGTCAATATAAATAATATTTATAAATAATATTTTAATGATAAACTTGACTGACATGTCCGTAAACGATCTCTCTCTCGTCGCACCACCGCCCGCAATCGGCCTTTATCCCTCTCGGAGGCTTAATTAGCCTGATAAGGAACCGGGTGTGTATAATCACGACCCGGCCCCGCCCTCCGCCCTGCCACATTACCATGAAACTGTAGGGTATTTGGTATGCTATATTTAGACGGGAACCGTTAAATTGCTTGTCTTCTCACACCAATATATGTAAGGGAATTATGATTAATTCACTTATTGGAGTAATATTATTCTCATGGCTTATTGAAAATAATATCACACGTATTTAGGTACAGCTTTGAAGCTAAATCTTTTAGAAACAGGAATGAGATTATTTATCAAAATATACCACAGTCAAATCATCTTTGAATACAGACAAACTTTATTGCTATTCTAAACATAAATCTAATCTAACACATATATACATGAGACAGGTTGGTGAGAAGAGTAATAGAATGTGAAATAAATGCTCAATACAGTGAAAATTTACTTTATGGAGTCTGTTGACAATGTTGAAATGTAATGTAATCAAATCTCATGCAGGCAATACATCAGCTTGATACCAGTGACACCTTGCATGAGTTCATCTTTGTGGATGAGGCAGGATTCAACCTCACAAAGCGAAGATGAAGAGGGCACAGCATTATTGGCCAACATGCCCTTGTGGACTTCCCTGGCCAGCGTGGTGGTAATGTTACACTTGTGCAGCAATAAGCAACCATGGAATCCTTCACCGCCATGCTACTCTTGGCTCATATAACACTCAACATCTTCTGACTTTTTGGATGGCCTATGGGAAGCTCTTTTCCAACATGCCCAGAGTGAAGTACAGCCTTGTTATGATGTTGTTTGGAACAACATATGTTTCCACCATGCTGTTCTGGTCCAGAACTGGTTCATGAATGATCCAATATTCTCAAATGTGTTCCTCCCACCATATTCCCCTTTCCTCTATCTCATAGAAGAGTTCTTCTCAGCATGGTGGTGGATGGTCTATGACAGAAATGTACAGAACAACCTTCTCCAAGCCATGGAGGAAGCTTGTGGGGACATTGTTATGGAGTCCAGTCAGGGATGCTCAGGCATTCCAGGGCATTTCCTCTACTGTTTGGCTAGGGTTTTGATGAAAATCTCTGGCCTGACCCGGGTCGGAGACAGGATGCTGACCCAGAATAAACTGTTATTGCTATTACAGCACTGTAGCATACTCTAACCCTCTTACCTAGGTGAAAATGATCTTTTTCTGTCCTTGTTTTCTTAGCATTCTTTGTTTTCCGCAAATTCCATTTTGGCGAATTTGTGTTGGTGATTTACAATACATTACTGTGACCAATACAGTGACAAGCATGATTGTTCAACAAGCAATTGCAGTAGTGTACTGTAGAATGTTTGAATGGGAAAACTTTCTCTAAGAAGGACAATTGTAGTATTTGTGTGACTGTATGATTCACATCGTGTCAAACTCATGGAGTGGAACATGTCTGCAATTCAGAGACACATTAGATGTTTTGATTCATGAAAACCGTTTTATATTTTTTTCAATTCCTCCCAGCAGTTTGAAAAGGGTATTCAGAAGGTTGATTGTATTTGATGGTTTTGTGTGTAATTTGATAATATGGTTATTTATGTATATTTTATTTATTTTTTGCCTAAAAGTATTGGCTCAATTAAACCTACACCACTGGATCATAATCACACAGAAAGTCGGCATGTTGTTTCCAAGAGTTTCAGTACCCCAAGATTTGGCCAAATGATGAGTGCTATTCCAAGTTTGCATTTTTTCCTCTAACATTTTATTTTTTACTTCACTGATGGTTAGGTTTAGTTTTGGGATTCGGTTTGGGGGAATACGGTTCACTGTTAGATCAGTCTAGGCTCAGTCTGCTGGCTCGGGAATGTTTCATTGTCTCTTGTGCTTTAAGAATTTATGCATGATTCTAGACACAATCGATAGCTACATACAAACAGTAATTGTAATACCCTTCTTGTGTTGGACAGAATATCAATACATTTTCTGGCCAGCAAGTCAAGGACAGGACAAGATTTAGACTTGCTGTAATCATTGATTGCCGTTTGAGATAAATTGTATATAAATTTATATAGTTCATCCTATTTTAACTTCATTCAGTTAATTCTATGTGGGTGGTAAAAAAATATATAATATGCAGAGTGGAGAACCAGTCTATGGTTAGATACATTTTGTATCTCTAAAAGAGCTCTGATAATTAGCACTTTGTTACTTAAAGTTCCAAATAGGGAAAATGTGTCTCAGTTGCAGGTGCATTGGTTACAAACATTGTAAAATTATTCAGTATGTCAAGGGAACAGTCTCAAATCCATAGGAAAAAAAACTGGCTAAAGGAATGGAATGAAGATTCTAATTGTAATTGCAGTTTAGGATATTTTATTGACCCTTAGAAGCTTGTAGCTTCAAAGAACTGTATAGTTCACATGGTTTTGAATTTGATCTTGTGCATAGGGCCAATCTCCTGAAAAACATGGTCTTATCCGATAAAAATAATTGGCACAGCATAGACCTAACATCATCATAATTCATTCTAGCCAAACCACTTCTTGGGAAGCCATACATGTGACATAAATTACATGCTATTCTTAATACTGAATCTAGCCAAAAGTTCAAACTTGATCATTTCGTTTCATAACAAATCTGTTTTTTCTGGGGTTATACTTATAGCCTACTGTACAATATGGCAGACTTCAAACATGAAACACTTTTTATTATTTTTTTTATTTTTTCACATTCAAGTGTCATTTTCAGCCCTCTTAGTGGCTTCTCTCATAATACATTTAGCTTGGGTACTGGGTTGTAGAGGAAGGCCTGTTCTGGATGGTGTGATGCAACTTCCATAGTATGGAACCAGAATGATCTCAAAAAGAATATATTTACAATATTTACAATATTTTGTAAATGCACAGCACAATTCACATTCACAAAATCTGATTCATCAAAATACAATTCATAAATATACAAGTGAGGCCACAAATATTTCCCCAATTGTCCACACAAATACTTCTCACTTAAAGGTGCAGTGAGTAAGACTCAGAACCCTTGTTATTAAGGACACCTGTGGCCGTTAAGTGAACTGCAGCTAGCTACCTCCATAGAGGCGTGAAAGAGCATCGACCAAAACAATTTTTTTTGCATTTTTTTAACATTGTCTAGCACTCATTTCTTGCTGAACAATTACAGATTAACATTGACATTAACCTAACTTTTAGTATAAAGAGAAGATCGTTGAAATTATTTAAAGTTATGAAGCAAGTTAGCTTGCCATTCATCAACATTAGCAGGCAAGATCAAGTTAGCTAAATTTACACAGATCAATCCTTATGGCACTATATTTCACATGCTTTGTTGTTATGTAAGCTTACCTGTCCAATAAGAAGAATGCCTATTCAGGGTCGGGTTTGATCCCAAAAACCGAACGAAAGGTCCTTCCAGGAATCAAATGCCCTGAAAATGTTCACTCTAGTTTTCGCTTTGTTGCAGTTTGTTGTTGCTGTTGAATAGAGGAAGAGAAGCTATTACTGTCTGAGGCAAGGCTCTCGGGAGCATGCATAAACGTCACATCCTTTGGATTTTTCCTGCAAAAGCACCCCGCTTCCTTTGCATGAAAATCAGTCTACAGGCTTTAATAGGCAACCTAGGAAGTCCGGGAAGTGCTAATTTTTTGCATTACAAGCCGTTCACACATTTGCAAAAAAAAAAAACAAGACAAATATTACATGAAAAATGTTACGTTGCATCTTTAAATAAATTCAAAACGTATTTACAAATACATATCTGTCAAATTCTTGAATTAACTTGCATCAAAACGTGTAAATGTTGTTACATTCATTCAGGCCTGGTTCCAGATCAAAATCACTGAGGGTGCTTCTGAAAATAGTGGGGGTGCTCTGTATAAAGTGGAGATGTATCGTAATTACAAATTTTTTTAATATATTAAATCATGTTTAAATGCTACTAAAACAACGTAAATAAAAAAAAAAAAAAATATGTACAAAACATTTATTGCTTTATTGTCGCTAAAAATAACAGCAATATGCTGCTCCTGAAGATTAAAACACTGATTTGTACAATCATACATGTTTATAACTTTTGATGCAGCAAATGTGTTTTCACAAACTGCAGGTATTTTTGTGTGTTCAATGAGATTCAAGGAAAACTGCTTGCCAATTTATAGTATTAGACTTTCATATTCAATTGAGCAGAGGTGTGCAATTGTTTTGGTACCACATCAGGGGCCACATCAGCCGTTAAGTAGAACATGCAGAGAGAAGATAAAAATGAATGCATAGTTTTATCTTTTAAGCCCAGAAATAGCAGTGCACTTATGCACTCAATGAATGATGCACAATTTTCTTAAGCGTATACTGACTGATGTGACCATTCTGTGATTGCTTGAAGTTTTGCTGCTACTTTTCTATCACGTTTTAGTAAAACTGAATTAAGATTGAGTCTAATTATTAATTGATCTCTGAAGGCCCGTGTGAACCACTGAGAGATCCCAGGATGGGAACATTCTTGGCTGGGGAGGGTTCACCCTCCGGGCGTCTCTACTGAACCTGATAATCAAGTCGTGCTTACCCAAAGACTTGTCGTCTACTGCGTCATGATGGGCCGTGATAGTGGCAACATACACCTTCGAGGTGGAGGGGGACAGCCTCCCTCCAACCTCTCCTGCAGGAATAAGAGCACTGACCCAACTGCGCACCTATGTGGGTCTTCAGACCGGGAAGAACACCAATTCATGAACTAGCGCCACTTCAGAGCGTAAAGTTGCCTGGTAGAGGGAGCTATGGCTTGGTTGATCATGTCTACGACAGCAGGTGGTAGGCCACTTAGATCTTCTGCATCCCTTTCAGGGTCCAGAGAAAACAGACACTGCCAAAGAGACCGAACTGGAAGACGGGGGCATTGAGGAAGCATGCTTTGTCCACGTTCCGCATCTCGACCTGGTACAGATGTCGTTCCTGAACCACGAGGGTGTACATCGCCAGCAGAGTGTCTGCATTGTGACCTTCGTGGCCCTGTGGGCGAGGTTGGTCACTGAGCGCAGTTCCAGCAACACGTCAGGGTCAGGACTACCCAAGTGCAGATCTTTAAGTGCCTTGGCTTGGTGAACTTGCAGGAGGGCCATGGTGTGCAAAGCGGAAGCGGCCTCTCCGGCGGCGCTGTAGGCTTTGGAGGTCAGTGACAACGTCACCCTACAGGCCTTGGAGGGGAGCTCTGTCCACCTAAGGGACCTCTGAGTACCCGTGGACTGCTCCGCCATCAAGGGTAGTGAGAGCAGATGAGCGAGGGTTCGGTTACGGCATTAAAATGTGCCCTCCATGATCTCGTCAACTCATCATTTAAAGCCTCAGTGGACAATGAAAAAAGCTTCATCTTTGGTATGGTTAAATAGAACACAGAATAAAACTATTAAATACATTTTATTAAACAAGAAATTTGAGCTGCATGATTCTGGATAAATTGACTATCACAATTCTTTTTTTTTCTTAGAATAAAGAACACGATTGTCTCACAATTCTGAAGAAATATTCTTATAGATGTAAATCAAATATATCCATTTTAAATGTCCTAAATCCAGAAGTGGGCACAAAGAATACATTACAAACTAAACAGCACCTTGTTATTATTGTAAAATAAATAAATAATTAAAAAAAAAGTCCATAAAAAATAAATGAAACGATTTACTGTTTCTCACATGCTTGAAATTATTTATCCTGTTACTCAGATGCTATGTAAAAAAGCAAAACGAGCTGAAAAAAGCTTCATTAACCGTTTTACGCCAGCTTAGTTTTGCACTGGTAGGCAAACATGCAATAAAACACTGTTATTTTACACATTAATATTATAATATATATATATATATATATATACAGTATATATATATATCAACGATTCAACAATTCATGAATAAATGTTTTGATACAAAGTAATTAAAGAACGTGACAGATAGGCCTACGTATTTGTAAAAACATTTTTAATTTATTTAAGTGGGAAGTATTTGTGTGGACATTTGGGGAAATATTTGTGCCCTCACTTTTATATTTATGAATTGTATTTTGAATTTATATGCATCTGATTTTGTGAATGTGAATTGTGCTGTGAATTTTTGTTTTTGTAATTAGTTAATTGTATTTTGTAAATATATTATTTTGAGATCATTTTGGCTCTATAACATTGTTCCTGATTATTGATTATTGGTCTAAAGCATGGGTCTTCAACAATTATTGTTTGAGCCACCACTGGCACTCATAATAATCACTCGCACGTGAGCGAGAGATAGTACAGCCGCTCCCTATATGCATATTACGCAGTCTGCATAGGGCACCAACTCCTTAGGTGGCACCATTTTAGGGAACCAGAAACTTCACTGGCTGGCCTTACTCACACGTTACATGTTTATTTTTTTAAATTTTTTATGATATTTAACAGGGGAATACATAATCATGTATAATAATAAGTACAATTAAACAATCATTTAACATATTCCAAAATAAACACATCAGGCATCTTCCATAGAAATCATTTTTGTCAGAAGTATAGATGTCTTATTAGCTTTTTTGTTATTCTTTAGGGAAACTAGCGAATCATAAAAAGATTTTTATATCAGTGGAAAATAGTTAATGTTTGGGATATTTGACATACATTTAGTTTATTTCCCAAACAAGGCTAGAATTTAAATTGTGTTGTCAATCACCAATGAACCAGTATCACAATCCATAAACAAGACCATACCATCACTTATTTTAATAATTTTATGAAAAAAAAACTGTAATTAGGGATACTTGAGACCAAAATGATTTTTAATAAATACAAGTATAAAATAGGTGTGAGATTCCTCTTTGCAAAAACAACCTTGTGATGAAAGATGTTACTTAAACTTACTAATAAATGCATTACATGGATAATATTGATTTATTACATTAAAATGAATCTCTTTAACTTTGTTTGGAATTACATATTTATTGATGTCTAACTACAAATTCTGAATAGAAAGCAAAGGATAATCTTGCTTCGACTTCATAACAGCACTAGAGAAGAGACTATTATCTTTGGTTAAGAACTTTCTAATATACAAGTTATTAACTTTTATATCCCTGAGGTCAATGATTGCCCTCAACAGAAAGACCTGGAAGTGAAACAACTACAGGTTTATACATATTTCTGAAACAAGTAGTTTTGAGAAAATACAGTTTTTTTAAAACACGTTTTAAATATTCCTTTAGATGTACATTTATCCCAGAAATATGAATGAATTCACTGTTATTATATAGCCTACATCACCCAAATGACTTCATAAGTCTACATAAAAAATTAGGTCTTTGTCAAACCAGTCTGTCTTAAATACAGTCTTGTTTTTTATTACAATTTTTGATTGTTCTAAATAATGCTTGAGTGGGGAGAAAAATTATGTTTCTATTGCAGGTTATAAGTTATTCAAGGGCCCGTTAGCAGTCGTGGGCCTTGTGCTCGCATGTCCCTGGCAAGAGAGGAGTATGTATGTTAGTCCATCCATATTCTTAAATCTTCCTCTTGCAGTAATCCTTCGTCATATTCACACACTGACGGTGACTGTCAAATCAACATAATTAAAGGTGCATACAGTGATGAACATTTTTTCATCACTTACATGAGATATAGAGTCTAGGTATAGGCATATCAGTAACCTTATACAAGTTTTTTTTTAATCATTTTTATGCATGGACAGGGTCTGTCTGTCTGTTTGTCTGTCTGTCTGTCTATCTGCCCATTTTTTGGAGGGGGTGTGGCACAGTGATTTTAAATAGCACTTCATATCAAAAAGGTTGCAGACCTCTGCTATACTTAATTTAATTATTATTTTAATGGCCTTGCAATGTAAACATCATAAAATATGTACATACAACAATATGGTACCGTTCACGATTTTATAGACATAAAATGTAACACTTAATTTTCAGACAAAATGGGAGTCCCTGCTTTGTCTCTCTCTACATACCAAGAGGTCCTTGGCCTGAAAATGGTTGAAGATCCCTGGTCTAAAAAGCCAATCAAGTGCTCTTTAACACCTTTCTTTTAGCACCACATATATTTTGAAAAGTGTTATGTAATTTTATTTTTCAAAAAATTATTTGTATTCTATTCTATTCTATTTTATTATACTATATTATATACAGTATATTATATATTACACTTGTTTAGTGATTATGTAACCAAGAGAAATATGTAATTATATATATATATACATCATTTTACAAGCATATATTTTAAGATGTTGAAGAAAGAAATGGAATTGTACAATCCTTAAATATTATGCAACGTACATACTATGAATTAAAACATTTATATCAATAAAGAACTACAGGTTCATATTTCTTTTCATATAAATTCTAATAACAAACTAAAAGTGGACCATTTCAGTTTATGTGATTTGTATTCATCCAAACACCCCCCACATTTCCAAAAAAAATCAATTTCATTATGTTACGCTTTCTGCGGCTCCCTCACAGCCACTGGCAGGCAACCCATCAAAAAGCAACTTATTCTCACTCAGACTTTTTAAAAAACTATTAATCTGTTGGCATCCAATCACAAGCTGTCCTCCTGTGAACAGACCAATGAGGAGATCAGGCATGTTGGGGGCTCAGCCAGTCAAGGCAATACATTCTAATTCTGCCCATCATTTTCAAGAAAGTGCCACACCAGTGTAAGGTAGCTCTCATTTATGACCTGCAAGCAGAGAAGCAGTCGTGGGACATCTTTCTGTAGTGAGACTGACACTGGGATGACTTTGGAGCTCCATCACCCTTTTTGGAATAGTTAAAGAGATAACGAGGAGGAGGTTGGTTAGTTAGTTAAAGAGAAGAGGTAGTGAAAAGAATAGACTCTAAATTGACCTTTGAGACTTGGGGTGATGTGAGGACAACAGCAGGATTTTAAGTGCTCAAAAAGGCCAGGAAATAAGAAATTATCGAACCAAAAGTTTTCAAGTCATATTAAACTAGGACTAGACCTGGACTTGATCGTTTGGAGTACTTGATGTCAAAACGTTGGTAAGCAATCACACAGGAATCATCATCATTGGAGACAGAGGTTGGAGACACATTAACTGGTTTACATGGAGTCCAATATTTCAGGGTCCTTCCTTTTCAACAACGGCTTGAACCAGTTCCCATCAGACATCAAGTCCCCTGTGTGCCAATACTCCATCCCCAACTCCTTCTACAAGCTTGGCCCTGCCAATATCAACGCCCAGCTCCAGGCTGGCACTCCGCATGGCATCAGTGACATCCTGAGTCGATCCATGATGGGCGGCCCAGGAGCCCCTACCATATTATCAGGGTACCCCCCTTTGGGTGGCTATGGAACAACTGTACCTAGTCCCGGGGTGTATTATAATCGGGATTATGCCCCTTCTGGACTGAGTAGTTTCCCTAAATCCAGTGTAGAATGTCCAGGTATGAAGAGTAAAGGCACAAGCTGCTGGGTGGATGGAGGGTACGAGTGGAGAGGAGCAAGACAGCAGTGTGGCAACAGTAAGTCAAGTGTTCGGTGAATGGAAACTATATGTAAAAGTAGTATACTTAAATAATAGCAAACAAAGTACAACATTTACCATTGTAATGTATATCATGTTAAATTTACTATTTAGCCAATTGTATGCCTTTGCTAGATTGTAAACATATCTAAATGATTTAGATATGACAATGAATAGAAAGACATGAAGCAATATTATTTCTGATCAAAATCTGCAGATGAGATTTTTGTATTTGAGTACTTCACTTTAAAATGGCATAATTTCAGTAGCAGTACAATTATATATATATATATATATATATATATATATATATATATATATATATATATATATTCAGAAATCTGTTCTTCAGTTTCTGAGCCTAAAAAAAATCACTGTTTTCTTAACCTAATTTAATTTACCTCTATTTGTGCATTAATTTATTTTTCAATGAATTCCTTTGAGATCTCAAGGATAGATCCAATAAAGGACATAAATGAGGTCACAAAAATGTGTTTACAAATGCAGTTTTAGATATGTTTTAGATATATGTTTTCAGAGTGATACAGAATGTTATCTTTTATCTGTAGATGGGCATCCCATTGAGGCTGCAGGGAAGAAGAAGCACACAAGACCCACCTTCAGTGGGCACCAGATCTTCGCTCTGGAGAAAACCTTCGAACAGACCAAGTACCTGGCAGGACCAGAGAGAGCCAGACTGGCATACTCACTGGGCATGACTGAATCGCAAGTCAAAGTAAGATAATACACAGAAAATAGGTTCAGATGCCCAACAACATTATTTAGATTTAAAAGAGCAGTTATTGTTCAGCTTCAAATGCTTTTTAATAATAAATTACTATTTGCAAGTGTATATTTACTATTTAAAAGTGTTTTTATCACTGATATCCTATTTTTATTATTCTATATAATCCCTGTCATGTCATATATATATATATTTATTACTGATTTTCCCGCTGTATGTCTCATTTTATATATATATATATATATATATATATATATATATATATATATATATATATATATATATATATATATATATATTTTTTATTTTATTTATTTTTATTTTTTTTTCAGTCACACATGGAAATAAAACAGCGAGTTTTATGATTTTGGAAAATTGAAACAAACTTATGAAAAAAAAAAAAAAAGAATCAGTATTAACTGTAACATTTTCCAGGTCACTGATCAAATGCTGGCAAATGTGTAACACTGACCATGTTAACTCAATTGTACAGAAGGCCAGATTTCCTTACTTCCATTAAAAAAACACAAGATGATCTTTGCAACATTCTCAAATCATGCTGGGATAACAAAAGCATGTGGAGTCCACGCCTGATCAAGTATACTATAAAATTCTGAAATTCATGTCAGTTTTACAGTTAAACTTTTCCCTCAGATTGCAAATTAAGCTAATAATATAATTTGTATAAATTTGTATTTTATTGTATTATCATTATTATTATTTAATTCGTTTTGGTAACACTATATAATAAGGTTCCATTTGTTGACATTAGCCAATGCATTAAGCATCATGAACTTAAAATGTATCAGTATAATATTACAGCATTTATTAATCTTTGTTAATGTTAGTTTATAATATACAGTTGTTCATTGTTAGTTCATAGTGAATTAACTAATGTTAGCAAATACTCTTGATTTTAAATATGTATTAGTATATGTTGGACTTAACATAAACCAAGATTCACAAATGCTGTAAAAGTATTGTTTAGTTCATGTTAACTAATGTTAACAAATGGAGTTGGGCTTTTACAGCATTTGTGCTGACATCTGTCCAATACTTTAATTCATCCCAGGTGTGGTTCCAGAACCGGCGCACAAAATGGCGTAAGAAGAGCGCATCGGAGCCCAGCTCCACACAGGCCTCTCGGGATGAGAGTGGAGGAGATGGATCAGAGAATGAGGTGGAGGATGAGGAGTACAACAAGCCGCTCGACCCCGACACGGACGATGAGAAGATTCGACAGCTACTGCGCAAACACCGCAGAGCTTTCTCAGTACTGCGCCTGGGACCTCAACACATCTGATTTGCACACACTTACTGTACAGGGTAGTAACTTGTGTGGCACTCTTGCTTAAGGTACATATTTGTATCCTTAGGAGACAAAAAAGTTTTTTTTTCTTCTCATAAATGTACATTTAAAGGTATACAATAGGTCCTTGGGGTAAGACTATGCACCCAAAATGAGTTACATTTTTACTAAAGGTACAAAAAGCCTACTTAAACAGTCAATTATTTTCTAAGAGTGATTCACAGTCTAATATAGTATATTGTACCAACAAACAAATGCAAGAATATTCAGGCCATGCACATCAAATATGGACAGATGGATCAAATTTGTATTGTTTTTGGTAACAGTTTTATAAAGTGTGTATATAATGCATTATAAAGGTATTCTTAACCCTTATAATAGCCTACACTTCTGTTTCATAATCTCTAAATGTTTCATTCATTTGAATGAAAATGTAAAGTTTGTACAAAATAAATTGTATTAGTAAGCACAATTAAAATACATTATAATACTCAAGTCATGGTTAAACCTTTAAAGAGTATTTGGTAACACTTTACAATAAGGTTCCATTACCTTTTACAGTAAATATTAATCTTAATTAATGTTAATAAAAATATACACTAATACATTTTTAAAATCAAAAGCTGTATTTGTTAACTTTAGTTAATGTACCACGAACTAAAATGAACTAACAATGGACAATTACATGTTTATTTACTAACATTAACAATGTATAAAACAGTAAAATACAGTATAATGTTAATTGTTTGTTCATGATACCTAATGCATTACTATTGATCATGTTTTTATAATACTCTACATTATATATTCTTTAAAGTTATAACCATGAATGGGTAGCTGTTATAATGCATTCTTAGTTGAGTTACAATTATATACGAGAACATGCCAATGATAGCAAGGTTTATTATAAGCATTATAATGCTTTTAGAAAATGCATTATATATAAAGGCTTTATAGGAAGTGTAACCCAGTTGTCTTTTCTTTTAATGCTGGAGTTAGGTCTACAGTAACATTGCTAAAAACCATTTCAAATATGTAAAATATGTCAATTTTCAGTTGAATATTTAAATGCCCAAAATAGTACAGGGATAACTATGTATCAGCAAGCAGATGCATAAATGAATACATTTATTTATCAATTATGAGCTGCAACATTCAAAGACGTTACTCTTTCAATACTTTTTGAAAAATTATGTTAATGTTACTGTAGCGAATGTCCCGCCCCAATTACAATGCAAAAACGATGTATGTTTTGTTGAGTTGGACCTAACAATGGCACAATTCATCCATAAACACGAGAGTTCAAAGAAATTATTTACAGTTAGCAGACACTTTCAAAAGTCAAAAGCAATTATAATGCAGTACTCAACAACATCTGCATTATGCCATCGAAGCACGGTGATTATTGGTTATTGTTTATTGATTTTAAAAGAAATAGGGTTTTTTTTGACAGGGTAAGCATCCCTAAAATTAAAGTAACAATAATGAAAGTACAAAATATATATATATATATATATATATAAAAATGCAACTGCAGATCTTAATTAAAGGGTCTCATTATGTAATTTATTCATAGTGATAATTACTTTGGATTGATCAGTCAATGCGTAACATTCAAACTAGTCATCATCAGATGTCCTCAGTGACGCTAATTTCTAACATCTAACATCAGGGCCATTTCTGAGCAAATGGGGGGCCTACGCGAAACCCTACTTGGAGCAACATAAGTTTGGAAATTAATGATTTTTTTTATTTTTACTTTTAATGATATATATATATATATATATATATATATATATATATATATATATATATATATATATATATATATATATATATATATATATGTATGTATATATATATATATATATATATATATATATATATATATATATATATATATCCTTTATATGTACTGTATACATACAAAATTGTTCAAATAAACATGGTCTTGAATGAATTATTATAATGCAAATGTATAATAAATTACTGTAATTGGATTGACTGTTGATTTTGTCTTATTTAAATTTTACCTTTGAGTGAATAACATTAAAATTACAAAATAAATACTTCTGGTATACTACTTTGGCATACAGTATGTTTTTTAAATATTTAAAGGAATACAATGAAAAGAATTACAAAGTTGTGATTTCATGCTTAACCTGTTGAAGAAATTGTCAGCAAAAAGGCCCATGTCTTTAACTTGTGCAAATCAATGTAGAAATCTTCTCTAATCATTTTCAAGTAAATCAGCATGCACTCACTATAAAGTGGTCAAACTGAATGTGACATTGTCAGTTTGATGAATCTGATTTAATTAATGTTTCCTTTGAGATCAGTCGCCCACAGGGAGACATCAGTCTGATCTCTGGAGTCTTTAATCTGAATGAGATAGAGCAGAAGGTGGGAGGAGTTTGTGATTCATGATGCAGTGTGTAATGCAACAGTTCTGGAACAGCTGTTTTTGTTATGGACATCTTAACTGCAGATCTTAATTAAAGGGTCTCATTATGCAGTTTATTCATAATGATAATGACTTTGGATTGATCAGTCAATGCGTAACATTCAAACTGGTCATCGTCAGATGTCCTCAGTGATGCTAATTTCTAACATCTAACATCAGGGCAGTTTCTGAGCAAATGGGGGGCCTACGCGAAACCCTACTTGGAGCAACATAAGTTTGGTTCAGGTTTCTTAAATTTTATTTATGTGTCCATTAGGTGGATGAATTCTTTAACTTATCACATTAACAAAACCATCACAGAAGCAATGAGATGTAATTTAACAAAATGACATTGAATCAGAAATTATTGCCAGTGCATACTTCAGTTATTAATATATACATTTTATTAGGAAACAAAACTTTAACATAACATATTTAAGAAAAACATTCATTTTTGCTGCAGAAACTAATAATAAGGGGGTCTAAAGATTGTTTTCAGCCATTCCAACATTCAGCAGCACCTACGGTACAGCTAGAGAACACTGCAACAATCTTACTGCATCTAACGCCACTGTGCTTTACATTACTACTGACATCCCACAGGAAAAACTGAATAAAAGGAAGAGGAAAAAAAAAAGATGGTCATATTTGGCACTGTATTAAACATTGTGTACTTCCATCGCTTAGAAGCTCAAGAAACGCTTGTGCAATCAAAAGAAATTATATATTTTTTAGAGATTTATGCATTCTTATTTTTATAACAAAATTGCATCAAATTGAATTGAGTTCTATTTTAATTTAATTAAAATTTTTATTTAATTTGATTGAACATTATACAATTCAATTTTATGCAATTTTGCTATATATATATATATATATATATATATATATATATATATATATATTTGACTGTCTGCTTAGCTGCATTAAATTTGACAATAACAGAACATTATTAAATAATATCATGAAAACAGAATCGTCATGGAGAATGTGATGATACATGTCATACATTTTCATATATTGCAGGCTGTGGTATGAATATGGTTGTTCATCTAAAATTTCTTCATGCATTTACACTGAAAGCATTTCACAACAACTCATAATTTCCCAATGCTAAACGTCTGGAACCTGTATCGACACACTGGTCCTGCAGTTAGCATTAATCTTAAACTTTCACACCACGCTGTAATCCATCTTCTCACTGCACGGATAGACACTATATGACATATATTATTCTATTTTTCATTGGTTCGGGGTTGACCTCATTTTTGTCATAAAGTTACATTTATTAGAAAAAGTCAGAAAGACAAAGAAGGTAAAAATGACTTTTAAAAAGTTTAACATCAAAATAAGCAATGTTAACTGCTATTAAAGAAACTCCTTTTTACAGTGTTCTACATTTGCTAACGTCTTGAAAACATTGCAAATGAATTCCCCAAAACAAGTGCAAAAATGAATGGCTACATACACTTTGTACTTAGCATGCTAATAACAGTGCTCTAAAAGACACATAAATTACATCTCGTAAGACTGTAGTGTTTCTTTGTATAATCACAAATGCTAAATGACATCAATGCCATTCCAATTCCGACTCCATTGCCTCCTATTGAAGCAGTTTGAAGTGATGCCCTCGAGAACAGTAAATTATGTCGAGCATATCATGAATCAGCTACAACAAGTCCATTATTGACAGGTGGGCCGTACGATTTAACCCTTACGCATAGATTATGCAGCCTATCGAGTATTTACAAGTCAATCCAAACAAAAATTACAAATTTATGAGATATGCTTAAAGCAATTTACACACCAGTATATAACCACATAGAATCCTACATGCACATCACATCTAGTTTTAAATGATTATGCTGACTGTTTCTAAACTAAATCTCAAACAGCAAGAAAATCCAATCTATTCAGGGACAACTAAACATATTCATTTACATCAATATTAAAAACAAACAGCTACCAGTTTTCAGTGAAGACGAAATTATTTCAGAGAGCATCATCGTTTTGTCAGAACAACATCTTGTTAAAGGTGAAGTGTGTACATTTTTCAATGTTAAAATATTCTTCTGATAGAGTAAGCTATTTGCAGGTGGATTTCCCTGAAAACTGTAGAGCAATGAGAGGAATAAAATATTGCTCTTTTTGTTTGAGCAGTCCGACATGGTGTAGCAACACTGACTCAACCAATGGCGTGAGTGTTCCTACACACAAAAAAAATATTTTTGAAGGTTGTTCAGTTTACTTAATTAATATGAACTTAAGTAACACAATTCTAGAACATTTGGTCACAACTTCATTTCATTGCGTTCCAACCAATTAAATTGTACATTTTTAAGTTTACTTAATCCAGTTGAGAAACCTTTGTTGCATTAATGAAACTGGGCAGGGGGTTCCATTTCCAGCATGCTTTGCCTGAGACTTGATGGGGTGAACAATTATTGAAATTAAGTGCTATTTTATGCATGTTTGAGCCAGATGAGAATAGGAGATTTGTTCATGTTTAATGTTCTATTATACTGGTATTTAAATAGAGTTTCTGTAAGGCTGGAGTTTTGGAGGTTACCACTGTTTGCTGTTTGTGCTTAGGTTAAGGATGAACTTACACTTTCAAGTGAGCCTTGATTCAAGTACTGCTTAGCTCCATAAGCAGCTGCTGTCAAATTGACAGTGCAACAATTTCACTGTCCTTACACTTGCTCGCCTGACATGTACTAATTATTAATAAAATAAATTAAGTTGTACCAACATAAGAATATTAATTACAATAAACATCATTAAATTGAGTTTGAACGTGATAAAATTTCGTTAAAACTACTTAAGTACACTTTATTGATCTATTTTGAATTGAACTGACTTAATACGAATGTACTAAATTAAATAGCGTGTACAATTTTCTCAAATTCAATTAAGGGTAACGGCTTCATTTTTTGAGTGTACTCTTAATATATTCAATATTCTATTTAAAAAAAATTGCTAACATTTATTTAGAATAATGGCAGTCAAGACTTCTAGGTCAGTGAGATTAATTCAGTAACCTGTGATTTCTGAATCTCAGTGTTTTTGATTCATTAAAAATAACTAGCACAAAAGAGTCATTTGTTTGGGAATCAGACTACACTGGTTGCCCTGTATGTTTCATGCTGTAGATTCTGAAGAACCGGCTCATAAGAGTCAATTGTTCGGAAAGTGTACAACACTTCTAGCATTGTTTGTTTTGCACTCTAGATTCAAAATAAATGACTCATAAGAGTCATTAGTTTGGGAACTGGACTACACTGGTAGCACTGTATGTTTTGAACAGTAGATTTTATAGAACCGGCTCATAAAATTAATTTGTTTGTAAAGCATACAACACTTTATTGTAA
The DNA here is from genome assembly GCA_032164185.1 of Moxostoma hubbsi. NCBI lineage: Eukaryota > Metazoa > Chordata > Actinopteri > Cypriniformes > Catostomidae > Moxostoma > Moxostoma hubbsi. Next base: position 12,551,251 of record JAVLUX010000046.1, read on the forward strand.
CATTGTGTTTTGAACACTATATTAATAACGCATTTCTTATAAGAGTCAATAAATCGAAAAACGTACTTCACTTGTAGTGTTCTGTGTTTCACGATATAGATTAATAAGAAACGGCTTAAAGAGTCAGTCATTCGGGATTGGACAAAGTAAATCTAATGGTCTAATGGAAAACGTACTCCAATTGTAGGGTTGTGTTTTGCGCTCTAGATTCAGAGAAACAGCTCACAAGAGTCAATTGTTTGGAAAGTGTACAACAATTCCAGCATTGTTTGTTTTGCACTCTAGATTCATAAGAAATGGCTTGTGAGAGTCAGTCGTTCGGGAATTGGACTACACTGGTTGTGTTGTGTGTTTCATGCTGTAGATTCAAAAGTATTGATTCATAAGAGGCATTCGTTTAGGAATTGGACTACACTGGTTGTGCTGTATGTTTCTAAAGAACCAGCTCATGAAAGTCGTTTGTTTGGAAAGCAAACTACACTTGCAGCGCTGTGTTTCGCACTCTATATTCATAAAAAATGGCTCATAAGAGTAAATCATACGGGAACTGGACTGTACTGGAAGCACTGTGTGTTTTGTGTTGTAGATTCAGTAGAGAGGCAGAACTGATGCAGAATAGCACAGCAATAAACACTGTCAGAGTATTTTAGTACACTGTTCCATCCACATTGGTGGAAACATGCACATTCAAGAACCGATAACAGAAATTTAAGCACATTGTAGTACTAGCGGGAAGACTAGCAGCTGTACATCATTGTACCATTAGCTAGGTAACTCCAAGCCAAATCACATGTAAGCCGTTGCTTTATAAGTCTGCTCACAATCTATCACATTGCTGTTTCAGTGTGCTAACACGGCAACCTCCACCACCCCACCACCACCAGTTGAATCTAGTCCTGCACGGGGGTAGGCTCCTCGCCCCTGCCTCCTATCTCCGGCAGGATATGACGGTTCCGAGTACAACTCCTTCGGACCGCCAGACAGCGCTTACGCCAAAGAGAGACATTATATTTCTGTTTTATATTAATCAAATAAATGTCATCTTAAATTTCACTCAAGTCTGCGAGTCTTCCTGATAGAATTGAAAGATATTAAAATTATTTGGTTTCTGCATTTGTAAAAAAAACAAAAATGGATCCAGGTCCGGATAAGAACAAGTTATCTGTTCCCAAACACCAGGGGTGACTAATTTTTGTCAGACCTATGGCAGATAGGGGAAGTGTTTGGGAAACCTGTTTGAAAACATAAATGTTTTTTGTGACTGCATTTGGGGACTCAAGTGGCGCAGAAATTACACACTTCACCTTTAAGTGGTTTGGTTCTAATCCATTAACTGACAACAGCATTCATTTCCAAACAGGCACATTAGATGCTTATTTCTCTAAGAGCATTTGTCCTGGAAATAAAAACTTGGTCTGAAAATGTACATGATGGACAGCACATTACCAAGACAATTGTTTCAACGGACTACACTGACTCAACTGTATATAATTTGATGTACATATTCTTTGTTAAAGAAAATAATTCAATAAAATAACTTTTTTTTTTTAATGATTTTAGCACTGAAAATGCACTGTAATCTGTCATACTTTACTATTACCAAATACCCAACACAGGAATTCAAACCAAATTAAAACAAACCTCATCATGGATTAGAAATAGTTAAAAACACACATACTGTACACACATCGCTGAATGCTACACTCCACATTATAATTCGGCACTACACTAGTGCTCTAATTAAAAGTCAGGGGCGCTTCCAGGCCAGGACACTTTGTGTGGGATTTCCATAATTCACAAGTGCTAATGGCTTTTTAACTTGTCCCTCGCTGTCCTGTACATATTCTATTGATCCGAAAGTCTGACTAACAACCCCACAGAGACAATGACTGAGCTTAAGAGAAGATGACAGCTACAACTGCTGAGGCAAGTGGAAAAAAACACACTTAAAGGAACAGTTTACCCAAAAATTAAAATTATGTCATAATTGAGTCACTCTCATGTTGTTCCAAACCATTATGACTCTTTTTCTTTCATGGGACACAACAAGAGACGTTAGACTCCGTCAACACTTTCAATGCATTTTTTTCCCCCCATGCAATGACTGAGACTGAACATTCAGTCTAACATCTCCTTTTGTTTTCCACAGAAGAAAGAAAGTCATACAGGTATGGAATGACATGCGGTTGAGTAAATTATTCCGTTTTTTAACCAGAATGTTCCCTATTAAAGACTACTGCATCAAACCACGCTCATACACTCAGTACACATAAGAAACCGAACATGACTGTCAAAGAAAAATTAGGATGAATTAAGACCTATGTCACAGCACCTTGCGTTTGGATATGGTGTCATTGTCAGCATACTTGTATTCAAATCCTTTTAAAAATAACAAATTGTGCTGTAATTAAAAAAGCATGCAATTTGCATGAGGTTACATCCTCTATGCAAAGTCTAAAGCTTAATTGCTTGTAAAAAGTGAGGAGTAAAGAGCTTCGGGACATATGTATTCATGTTCAGTGATTCCTGAAGTCACATTGAGCAGTTTGTGAAGTTCTGAAATCCAAAACATGATGAAAATATAACCAGAGAACATATCTGTTGGAATATAAACAGGTCCTGTGGTGTGAGTCCACTGAATTTGGTTGGAGATTTCAGGGTCCTCTGTGGTGCTCTGCATCTGAATGGGTTGTGCAGAGGTTTGTTTATTAAGCGCGTGCTTGTTGTACAGCCATGGAAGGACTGGTCCAGCTGTATACGGAATGAACTCTGAGTTCATGTCAACATCACAGAAACCTAAAGAACAGAAACAGAGAATTAAAAATTAGACAAATATAGACAGGCATGTATTTTTTTTTATTTTTTTTTTTTGTTTACTTTTTTCCCTTTTAATCTGCTAATTGTTTTATTTTATTTTTTTACTTTCCTGTTTTGGAAAAAAAAATCTAAATTTTGGTAGATTACATTACAGGGTTCCTATAGTTTATTCTAAATATTTTTATTCCAAGTTATTCCAATTTAGTTTAGCTTTCATACGCTTTCACTCTTTGACAGATAGTTTTTAAAGGGTTAGAAAAATCTCCTTAAAAATTAGAGGATACACCCCTGCTAACATTTACCTTAAATGTCATGACTGAACTATTAAAAGGATAATTTCTTTGGAATAAAAATTTATTTAATCTGAGCCTATTAGAACACACAAAAGCCTGCTGACTAAATGACAGAAGAGCAGCATAAGTAAACAAATCTAAACCGACAACAAGCCTGACCTATAGAACTCAAAACACTGGCAGCAAAACAATATCACAGCCCTAAAAATGCCAATATGGGACAACAATGCAGGATAGATCTGTGTTCATCTGTAATTAATGAACACAGGCATTTTTATGGTGCGGTGCTATGAATTGCTTGCGTTGTCTTAGGAGACTCCCAACAGACATAGATCAGGGGACGAGCGGGGGAGGCATCACTGAGGTGCTTCATCTAGACAGAGTCACAGTAAATGAGGGCAGAGGGGCTGCTAATGGCTCCTTGGGGACGATGAAACAGAACCCTTGAGCAGAGTGTTTAACTGAAAGGACCTTTCTCAGACTAACTTAATACAAACAGGAGTTGTGTACTTAGGTTGTTGACAAATAATAGACATGAACTTTATGATTTACGGTAAGATTTTAAAGAGATAGTTCACCCAAAAATTAAAATTCAGTCATTGTTTACTCACCACTGTGTTGCTATAAGCCCAAATGACTTTCTTTCTTTTTCTGAACACAAAGGGAGAACTTGTGAAATTATTTTGTGCTCTGTGATGTCATAGAATGGTAGTTTATGGTGACCACTTCTTCAAGTTTTAAAAGAATACAAAAGTAGAATTCAAAAGTTTAATGTTATTCCATGAGACTCATTATTGTTCTGAAAGCATACAAAAGGTTTGGTGAGAAACAAACTGAAATTTAATGTATTATTTAGTGAGTTTCTATCCTTTGCGTGTTCATGAGAGTTGACAAGAACAGCTGTTATGCTGCCAACCCACTCACGAGATGGGCATTCAAGTGAATACGCGCTCTGTTTATCTGAAGACAGGTCCGCCACAGCGATAGTAACAACAAAACACAACCCAGGGAACAGAACTTATTATACATGTCTGATGAGTTTGTAGTTGAAGGATAGATGCATTTCTGTGCTCAGCCTAATTTGTTTGAACCGCTGGTGTGTGTCACGTCTTCTCAATTCTGAACCGTTGTATGTGTGTGACAAAACTCTGCCTGGAGAGATAGTCTTCAGCAAAACAATCTGTAGGTGTAACATTTTACCGGCTCATGAGATACTGGCTTCGATATTCTGTTACAAAAATTCTGGACAGTTCACAGTGGACAGAGTTACCCGGTGCAACGACGCAAATAGAAACCAAGCGAGAGTTAGAATGTCTTGTCGCTCGTCACGGCTGGTTAGGACAAAAACTAGATAAACAGAAAAGATACCTTTTATCATGTGTTGTTTGCCGTCAGGATAAGATACAGTGTGACTTTGGCTTCCTCGGCCTCTTCAATCCCTCCATTTGATTTCTGAGACCTTCAGTTCAAACAGATAAGGCTGGGCATAGAAATGCATCTATTCTTCAACTTCAAACTCATCAGACATGTAAAGTAAGTTCTGTTCTGTGGTTTGTGTGCAGCTGTGTTGTGTTCTGTTGTTACTATCGCTGTGGTGGACAGGTTTATAGATAAACAAAAATCGTTTTTAAGCAACACACCTTGCAAACGGATAGTGTTTACTGCTTCCTACTCACTGAGCACGGGATATCTGTTGAAGTTCAATTCTCTTGACAAAATGTGTTAATTTGGAATACCCTGCAATGTCATCAAACTCAGATACTGTAACGCTGATTACAGGGCTCTAGTAAGACGACACAATATACTTGTGTGGTGTAAACTCATATAAATGTACTTTAAATACCCATATATATATATATATATATATATATATATATATATATATATACACACATACAAATGATATATCCACAAAAATTATTTTTAGATATTTACATTTTCCAGATTTGTAACCCATAAGATAAATGACTGCTGCTGTTTAATATAAAATATAAATGCTATTTTTCATAATATTTTATCATTTTTATTTATATTTTATAATATGTGTGTCTTCTTAAAGTCGTCATGAAATGGAAGTTGTGACATTGTGTGTTCTGTATTGTGACGTATTTGTACAACGGTGAAACGGCTTTTCGAACAAGAAAAAAATGTAGGGCAGGGAGTTGATTTTATCCATCGGTTGTTGACTGGATTGTGAAAAGTAGCCATTGCCAACCTGAGTGGAGGCATTTGTGAATGCGAGTTTGCAGTAGACACAATCACACACCCCTTCCACTGTGCTACTCATGCCAGAGCCGGATATCGGTGAAATTGAGCAGCGATCTCAACATACTGATGATCAAACTGACAACATAAACGCACAAGCACATGGTGGTCTTTGCTTACGATAAAGCTGTAGCCGTTGATAAACAAGTGAGTAAAAGATAACAATATTTTAAAAATTTAATCACAATACACTAAATATAAAGGGAAAACACTTTTTCGTGCTGTACATCCCAAGATACCTGCATTAAAAAAATATGGATAAACTCCAGAGGCATCCGAAATGTTGTATTTAGTAGTGATCACCTCAGCAATTCAGGCTTGAAAAGTCTCGAACACATCCACAAAATTTTCATTATCCCTCCTTATTCGAAATGTAAATTCAGGCCAGCTGGCCCGTAACAAAGGAAGTTTGGGTTAAGGAAAGGGAGCTTTGGAGGAAAACACCTTTTCATCTCTGCATTAGCTGCTTTGACAGCAGGTTTGTTTATACTCTTGAAGGGACGGGATTAAAACTGAGTACCACTTGCATACGTCAGTAGAGCAGAGTCAGTCGCAGAGTCAGTCATTTAAGTGGAAGAGCAAGTCATGATATTGTGATTAAAGCTTACAAGGTCCAAAAACATTTATAAAATAGCCAATATGCATGAATGAATCTTTCATAATAAGACCAGTAACATGCAATTTTGATTTTATGAGGAATTTAATGCTACAGTCGCATTTCGTGCGCTTTGCACTCGCGTACAACCACATGGAAAGCACTAGGGTGGGCATTTTGGTAATTTTGTCTACTCGAGTACTCGGACTAATTACTCGAGTACTTGCCGAGTACTCAAGGGGCAATTACATGTTCATAACTGTATATATATTAATAACATGTCTGACAAACGTCTATGGCTGCTGCATTGCGTCTTGTTGTTCCAGTGTATCGTCTATTTATCATTATAGGCTGTTATAAAATAATATGTTACAAAATGTACAAAAGATGGCATAATCAAAATATAATGTATCATATTTTGTCATTATGTGAAGATTCGCTGCCCAACTCTGAAAGAATGTGAACACGTGTCTGTCTGTTCTTCCTTCAGGTTACTGTAGTTATCTTAGTAAATGCGCATCAAATGCTTTATACTGAACAGTATATTTTCAAATAACAGGAGATGTCATAACCATTGTGTTTTAATATGCGTGTTAAGCTGAAGTTCAGTTTTGAAGATGTTGCATTATGTTCCATTTACCTGCGCTCTGTCTAGCTGTTTGAAACACTCGCCTGCTGTACACTGCCACACGCGCCTGATGTGTATGTGTAAGTGTGTGTGTGTGCACATGTTCGCTCTTGTGAGGAAAGCCGCGATGCTCTGTATTGTTGTTGCAGTGATTCATGAAGCGGATGATGTTCAAATCGGAGAGTCTGAATTTCCACCTTTCAACTGAGGAAAGCGCAACGAAATGACACTTCATATCGGATATCTAACTTGGAAACTCGAGTGGAAATCTTCGTTCATTTTGTCGAGATGTCAAATCAATGTACCCCTCAAAGTCACAACGTAATCAATCTCAAAATTACAAATGAGCTCCCTCTTTGACACGTTTGTGTTTAGTTGTCAGGTAATTGTCACTGGATTTCGAATTAAGTGAAGTCACATCATGCATGATCACTATCGATCATCGCTACCATGTCCGAGTACCCGAGTCCTCGAGTACTCGTGCCCATCCCTAGAAAGCTCCTCTTAGGTGAATTAAGCTTATTTAAAGCATCAGTGTCTCAGACCCTGTTTGTTTATATTAGCGTTTATTTTAGCCAATCTACGCCGGTAATCTGATGGTTCGCAATGACTAGTGGGTAAGTTTCCATCTACTGATTCCATGTGCCGTTTGGAGTGCCCTTCCAACTGAACATGTACCCTTCCTTTGATTTGGAATACCACTTAAGATTGCTGAATACCATGTGAAGTCCACTTTGGAGGACCTTAACGGTCGATTGGAACAGACCTACTGTCAGCTATGGGTGCTGCGGAGTGATACCAATAGAAGTTCCGTGAAGAGGCCAGAGCTGTGCTTTCTCGTGAATAAGCATGGCTGTTGACCAATCAGCATCCTGGAACGGAACTATCCATTTTATAAATTAAATTATAACATGTAAGGAGTAGTTTCACATGAACTTTACAAATGTCTGCTTTACTAGCTGTTGGGGTCAATGCCAAGACAAAACCAGTTTTAAAATATACTATGCGAGTCATTCCTGAGGACTCAATAACTGGCAACAAATTCATTTATTTTTAAGGAAATATATAAATTCACAATGTGTTTTCATGTCAATTATTTTCATTTTTATTCAATCCATATGGTTCCTTTTTTATTCCTGTATATAAAGGTTCATCATTAATGCAGTCACACTGCAGGACAATGTCCATATTTGACTTTTTGGAGAGAAAAAAAGAGAACAAATAAATGTATAAATGTATAAATTAATATCTCACCCTTTGATTCACCCAATTGTGTGTCAATATGCAATCGTCTTCAGTGTAAAAAACAGGAAAACGGGCTGGAAATTAATATATAAAATTATAATAAATAACATTGCAAACATTTATCGTGATTTTTTTGGCAATTTGCATTAAATCTGGTTTATTAAGGATGAGATATTTGGGATATATAAGAAATCTGGTCACCTTGTGGTCCCCCATGCAGACGTTAGAGCCCAGTGTGTTATAAACAACACTCTCACCCTCCTCCTTCTGCAGACAACAATCAATAAACAAACAAATAAACAATAAATCAACAAGCAAACAAGTGCTCTGTCTATTCAACTCAAACATGAATATTGCAAAGACACATATTGCACACTCTTGAAAAAAAAAATAGGCTTCTGAACTCAATCATTAACATGGATTTATGTCTATTAAGTAAGAATATATACCATTATGGCATTATATGAACACATTATTAAGCTTATACAGTGTTAAGCTTATACTGTAAGTGTTATACAGATAAACCCACCCGATGGATGATGTCTCTCGCACTGTGGGACATTAGGATGCGGTCACACCATGATGGGCATCGTGTGTTCATGTATTGTGTAGGTTTAGTGTAGTCTTCACTGTACGGGTAACTGAACCACAACATTTAAACAGAATATACTGAAGGTGTGAACATCAGTTTTGTTACAAATCATTATTGAAAGACAACATCACAACACATTTAACTTCTGTAATGTGCCATACCCCCTTTTTTTTTTTTTAAAGCTGCTTACCTTGGAGGAAACTGGATATCCTCCTCTGCGATGACATCATGGAATGCAGACATTTCCTTATCATACTTCAGGAGCTTAAACACAGACAGATACATAAACACAAACTTCAATGTCACCAGGATCTGTAATTATGGTCCTGAAACATACTGATTAAAACCCATGTCAATTTAAATAAAAATTGTTCAGACCTCTTTTCCGTCATTTTCTCTGAACACGGCCTCGTTCAAGTAGGCAAATAATTTGGTCTCTATCTGAAGTAGGACCTAATGATGGAGTGATTCCCAGGAAGACAGAGAGAAAGAAGGAAGTATGAGAGAAAATGGATAGAGAAAGAAATGGAAAAAAGATTTATAAAAAGAAAAATAAGGAAAAGAAATGACAAGAGAGACAGAGGTTAATGCAGGGCGGATAAAAACTAGCAAAGAACGGAGAGCAACTCCAACTTTGCTGGCACAAAAAAATGAATCGCATGTCAGCAGGAACGATCTAAAAGCAAGCTTGCATCTTCTGGGCTGGCAAAAAGTCAATATCAACCTTCCAAGAAGCATAAATCTGGCTGGACAGTGTACTGGAAATGTCTGAGTGCACACAAAATCGTCATCACCTGGAGCAACACAGAGTCAAGTCTTCTAAACACTTAAACAAAATCTCCATAATGTCAGAGTCATTGTACATTTGCTGGTCAGCCTGTAACATTGTGGCTTTCTTCATGTGTTGTATTTGATTGAATGATGAGATACATTTTAATAAGTGTGTTTGGTTGCTAAGGTGTTCTGGGTGGTTGCTAGGTAGTTTTTTTACTGGACCAATTCAAAAGATCCCACCCCCAAGCCTCTATGGAAATAAACACTAATAAAGTAACTCAAACGACGTGCATTTAAAGAGAACACATTTCATTTGTTGAGCATCACCTTGCGGTCATTGTCTTTCTCTTCACAAATGATCTTTTCCACCTCATCGGTACTGTCTTTTTTAACTGTCTGGATATCCGCAGACGTGGAGAGATTCTGTGCACAAATATAAAAATAGAAATGAATGTTATATTAATCATGTGTGTATGTGTCCACTGTTGGGCAGGGTATTAATACAGATTTCCCGATTTGATTCGACTCCTATTAATTTGTACTATTTACAAGTAATCACACTGATTTGCTGAACACGTGCTATAAAGGTACTGTCTCTTTAAGAAAACCGGCAGTTCTGTAAAGAGTATCTGTAAATGAGCGCATAATAATGAGAGAGGACTTGAATGGCTTTGCCTCATTTGAGCTATTCAATATTACAATAAAATGTCTATTTCCAGTCCTAGTCCACTGTGGTAACACTGAAAGGATCTATTTATACTTGATCTAACCCTTAAAAATGAATTTAACTGGTGTAACCTAATGTAGTCATGTCAAAATAATATTTTTGAAATGTAAAATTTGAAAGTTAATTTAGATGTTACTGCATGAAGCACATTTTCTAGGCTATTTATAAAAATATTCTTAAAGTGTACACTGTTCAGTGTAGAATGTAGCAGTCAGGATTACCTGCACTAGACTGAGTGTGTCAAGCCGGAAATTAAAATCTCCGAACAGAAAGAAGGGGAGAGGACAGTAGCTGCTCTCCGATATCCTGGAAGACAAGCACAGTATGAACTTCTCAGACAAGTTCATTTTGTCTTTAAAAAGGTTGAAGCACAAAGACTATATGAAGTGAATAATTGACAACGACAAAGACAAACCTGTTGATGACGTATCTGAAAGCTTTCTCGCGGTTTGCAGAATACACTGATGGACTAGAGTTGCAGGCTATGAGGTTGGAGGCATCGTGAAACAGGTGAACATTCACCAGGTCTAAACCTCTGCACACAAACACACAACAAAAAAGACACAAACGTTGATGTTGGCTTGACAAAGCCTGGCCTGGAAGTTTTCAACATTTTTCAAAAATATTCAATTTCAGTTTTGTTTACATCTGAATTTTTAGACAGTTTGAATACCCTAATCTGTCAATGTAAGTCTATGGGATTTTTCTGAGTTTTAATAAGCCGTAGGTCGAAAACCGTCAGTCCAAACAGTTAGAAAAGCCACAGCAATCAGTGTCAGAACAGTTTGAAGGTCTGTACCAAGATTGGTGGATGTAGATTGAAAGCTCTAGGAGAAGTTACAATTTAAAATAGGAGGAGCCATTGAGAACTGTGGTCTTGGTTTAGGGATTTTGGAAAAACACTGAACCATTTCTGTAGATTAAAAGTATGATGACATAAAAATGCATTCTGAAACATCTCGTTGCACTGCATATAGCTTATGTCTGAACAGCCCCTCAGGACTTGCAAAATTAACAGTGCAGTGTTAGTTTGTGAGAGTGTATAATATATTTATTTGTTTACATTGTGATAGCATCCATGTATGTGTGTGTGTGGTTCTATCAGTCCTGTCAGTGTCTATGACTAATGTAGGACATTAGCTGATACAAGGGAGGGCTGCTCTGCTAAATCTCATCTCTTTCACAGGCACCATTCATTTATCACTCTGTCTTCAGGTTCATGTTCTCTTCTATTCTACTGCTGCCACACGCCAGCTATTAAAACACTTGTGATTCCAACACATGACTCAACTATCACATGATGCTTAATTTGAATCAAGGCCAAAAACAATCACTAACATGCATACACCAGTCGACGAGGGACATCTTGAAAGGCTTGAGGTTGCTACACTGTTTAACATGGAAATACCTTGTTGTTACCTTAAAGCTGAAGTGTGTAAATTGTCAACCAACAAAATGGCCAATGTCTGTCATGGTCCGTCAAATATTCCCGCCCCAAACTCAAGGCATTGCCAAACTGGATCTATGTCAAACTGGATCAAAGAAATTAAGCAATGCTTAATATATCCATAAAGCCCCAGTGTTTACATTTTGGGGAAAATCAACCTACAAATGGCTGCATATTAAGATGGAATACAATCAAGTATTTTACATTAAACATACATTAAATACACACTTTAGCTTTGAAGGAATAGTTCACCCAAAAATGAAAATTCTCTCATCATTTACTCACCCTTATGCCATCCCAGATTTTGGTGACTTTCTTTCTTCAGCAAAACACAAAAAAATCTTTTTAGAACAATATTTAATTCATAAGTCAGCATAAAAGTAATCCATAGGACTCCAGTGGTTAAATCAATATCTTCATTAGTGATATGATAGAGTGAGAAACAGATCACTTTCACATTCTCCTTCTGTTTTTGGTGATACACATTTTTCATGCATATCGCCCCCTACTGGGCAGGGAGAAGAATTTCAAGCAAAAAATAACTTTTGATCTGTTTTTTACACACACCTATCATATCACTTCTGAAGATATGGATTAAAGAACAGATGTAACATGGATAACTTTTATACTGCCTTTATGTGCTTTTTGGAGCGTCAAATTTTTAAGCACCCATTCACTTGTATTGTATTGACCTACAGATCTGAAATATTCGTCTAAAAATCATAATTTGTGATCAGAAGAAAGAAAGTCATACGTATCTGGGACGGAATGAGGGTGAGTAAATGATGAGAGAATTTTCATTTTTGGGTGAACTTTCATTTTAAGGATCTATTGCTACCTATTATGTTGATACAGTTATTGATACAGATACTGTACATGCAGTGTGTAATGTATGTAGATGTTGTTGATGCAGTCACATTATATAATATTTTAAAGTTTAAAGTGTGTGTGTGGGCAGGTTTAAGTGTTTTATATGGACTTTTTTTTTACTTAACAAGCTGGTAATTACATGGGTATAATGCTATAAATGTAGTTTATGAGGACATTTCTAGTGTCCCCATAATTCAAATTGCTGGAAAACATACTAAACAATGTTATTTTGAAAATGGAAACATGCAGAAAGATTTTTGTGAGGGTTAGGTTTAAGGGTAGGTTTAGGGGATAGAAATTATCTGTATAAAATCCATAAAATGCATGGAAGTCTATGGAAAGTACCCACAATGATATAAAAACAAGTTTGTATGTGTGTGTGTGTGTGTGTGTGTGAACATACTGGTTGTGAATGATCCACCGTGTCCTCATATAGCCTTTTCTGGACCACTTGAACTGAAATAAACACACGCACATGAAATGAGAACATAACAAGCCTATTTTAGTCATAAAACCTGTAAAGAAAATGTTCTGGTCATATTTAACAGCAAATCAATTCAAAAGAAATATGAAATTATTTTTTGCATAAAAGAAAATGAAGCCTACATATAGGAGCATTAAGATATGTTTTGAAATGTGACATTATTTTCAGGACACAAAAGCAGATTTTACAAACCAAACCTCAATATCGTAACAAATCCAGACGTTTCACTTTTACTATTCACATTGTTTTCAATGATAATTCTCATTACTGTAATACAATCAATTATTTTAACAGTATTAAAGTTAAAAAGATGCTGTTGTACAATGTTTTTTTTAAATAAAATCAGTAAAAAATAAAAAGAAAGAAAGGAACATATCATTGTTTTCCCCCCACACTGCAGTAATGAGAATTGTGGAGTAAAATGTGTGTAACTGTTATGAAAATTACATTACAATGTAAAACATCTTCACTGACATAAAACAAGGCTTCATTTCCCATATGCTAAATATAATTTATTATTTGTTTTGTTCGATTTTTTTTTTAGTAAAACAGGACCAGGAAATTTTCCTAACAAATTTCATGAGAATCGCCCGTCTGACATATACATTTTTATTTAGAGGAGAGCAGAGACAGAACATGATGAGGGAAGATAGGGGAGAATGGGATCTGGAAATGTTGCAAGCCGAATTTAAACCTATTTTTCCAGCATGAGCACCACAGCTGTGTCAGACCTTGTATTTGAATATTCAACACTACTGAATAATCTGTCCAAATACACAACAAACACTCACATCTGGCCAGAAATTCTTCGGGAATTTCTCCTTTTCCACTGTTGTTACTCCCTCCAGGGAGCCCACGTACATGTTGTGCCCCGATACGGTTTTAAACTCCTTGGCTATGGAAGGAAATCACAAAAAGTAGGTGGAATAAACAAACAAGACATAATGAAAGAAAAACATGCAAATGCAAAATCAATATACTAATGTTGGACTTGTCCCGCTGCTGTAGACTCTGAGAGCAGGATCTATGGAACACTGATTTGATGGCGCACCTAATCCATTGGTCCACTGATCTTAATGGCTCTTCTATTAGTCCTTTCTAGAGAGCTTATTCATGAGCTGTGGTGACTAGAATGGATGAAGACTAGTGAGAAAAGCCTATCAGGTTAAATCCTGTTCTATCAGAGACACTAACCAAACAAGTCTCGCTTCTGAAGTCGAAGTGGAACATTTATTTGTGTAGTGTTGAGTGGAAATGTATCTCCCAGCTAACGGCAGTAAAGGCACAGTTTCTGGACAGTGAGGTTGTGGGAATTTAACCTAGACTGTAGAATCGGAAGACAAATAAAATGAATGCTTTTATTTTTTTATGAGATATTCAAACTCAACATGAAATCAAAATGTTACTTATGTACAATACTTATGTACATGTGATTTAAATTTTTAATAAATTTGTAAAGATTTCAAACAAAATTCTTTCACGTTGTCATTATGGGGTATTTTTTGTTGAATTTTGAGGAAAATAATGAATTTAATCAAATTTGGAATAAGGCTGTAAAATAAAAAAATGTGGAAAAAGTGAAGCGCTGTGAATACTTTCCGGATGCACTTTATGCAGGGTTATAACACTCTTCGTCATCAATCGATCATTTTTTAAATAAAATTAAATAGTAAAAAAAAATTAAATAACATTTAGTTAAAAGAATATAAAAAAAATACAAAATTAATTCATTTAATTTTTAAAATAAAAATCATTTTATTGCCTGCTTTTATCTGGTGGTAATTGCGCTATATAAATTCAGTACATTTTTGCAAATGAAGCGCAATCTATTATGAGCCTAATTTACATAGAATAGAGGGGTGCGTGCGTGTATAGTAATGACAATTATTTAATTTAAATACTGCAGATGCAAAGCTATTTCAAGGCTTGATTGCACCTGCTGACGGGTGTTTAGTGAATACGACTCAACTTTTCACTTGAAAATACAACATGATCACACAGGAAGTCCTCATGTTGTTTCAAAGAGTGCTGGTACCCTAGGATCGGCCACATTATGCTGACCCACAGACAAGAGCCATCTCCTATCAGACATTTTTGCAACCACAGCTGCCAGTTTTTAACCATAAATTTAACAGGATGTTTTTTACAGAGTATAATTTTTCCTCCAATGATGGTTAGGTTTGGGGTTTGTGTTGGGGAGTTGCATTCCTATTCACTGTATTAAAACCTGTGCAGCTGAAAACAACTCGCTTCAAAAATTGCTTTTGGTGCCCCTCCATGCCATGCCCCAAAAAATTCACAAGTGCCCATACATCAACACTTACCACTTTGGCCACTGGGGGAAGTGTTTAGAATTTTGGTGAGCACAGACCAGTTTTAGCTTTAACCTTCTTATGGAAGTAAACTGGGTTCCGAATTTCACTTTAACTTTAAAAATCTGAGATGCTAGTAATCTATAGAGTTTCAGAAGAGATCTCAATTTCTTAACTTTGCACAGATGTATATATGATTAAAAGATTTTAACATGAACATGTCTGTAGAGCGGAGGAGGGTGGGGCTGGGCTGGAACAACGAAAAAACTAATTGTTTGAGCTACGCATTTACATTAATTTTAAAGCTCTATAACTCACTGTCTGTAAAAAACTATCATTTGTGTCTACTTTTTTTTTGTTCGTTTGTTTTTGTAGAATTTCAAGTGAAAGTTTTAAGTAATGAAAGTGAGCTATGAAAGAGCAACCTCTGAGCAATAAGATTTTCCTCTAGTGAACAGACCCATAGATATTGAACAAATCATGTGATTATACATTGAAATTGTCTAAATGTAAATCTCTCAAAATATCTCTTTCACAGAAAAGTACACTAAAATATATAGAATTAATTTCTTACCATTGAAGTCATATTGTTGGATATTTTTCAGTGACTTGTGGATGAAATACATGCTTCCCAGAGCCTAAAATCAAATAAATCGATCAGTCAGTGAAAAAAAAAAACACACATTTGATGTAAGCAACTGATGGAAGTCCTAATCATGTGCTGAGTTGATACTGGCCTAAAGACCTGCCAGTTTAAAAGTCATGCACAACTAGAGGTTATTGGAGATCTCTACTGTCTGAAGAGCTGCTTTGATTTTAGATGATAATGATGCGCTCAAATCATAATCATTAAACCTCGACTTCCAACATGCTGCTACAGTCAATATTCTTTGTCATGATCATGGACTAGTCCATTGTCTTGTAAACCAAACAGAAAGGCAACTCTCAGAGACATATTTGCTTTCCAGTAAAATATATAAACATCCTTCAGACAAATTTACTAGAGAAGCAAAATTGTGCAAGTTAATAAGACTTTATTATTTATTAAATTGAATTAATCTGACCCCATAGGCAAATAGTTGTTTTTTCTTGTTTTAAAGGGATAGTTCAGTAAGTTGACAGAATTTTTTTAATGATGACAGAATTTTAAATTTAGGGTGAACTATGCCTTTAAATGTTGGATAAAACGTAGCAATTTTTGTTTTCAATAGGATAAGAAAAAAAAACATCTTCTCTAATAAAAACAAAATTAACATCTTGAAAAGTTGCTTCTCAAGTAAATTGATCTTGTTTTAAGGATGTTTATACATTTTTACAGGAAAACAATAAAGAATTACTGAAAACAAAAATGATCATTTGCAGTGAAATACAAACAAAGCTTTGGAAAATGGATCACTTCACTAAATGGCCGTGCAATCTCTCTGGTGTCACACACAAACTCCACTCCTAGTCCTCACACACACTCCTGATCTTTTCTGACAGGACTGTGAATGGATTTAATGTACTAGCTGCCTGCTTCAGTGAGCGCACATCAATCCAGCACCACAGAGATCAATACAGACAGAAAATTAAAACAATCACACATGGATTAAACACAGGGGCCCGCTGTCTGCCCACCACATGCCCCGTGCGGGGCAGAGAAAAATCACCTGCCGTTTTGGGAGGATTGGACGTAAAGCAAAGATGATACTGAGTCCACACACACACATGCTTTCTTGGATTTTGAAATATCCACCCCAGGAGAAAGATATAAATCTTGTGGGTAAAAGTATGATTGTTTAATATGACAGTGTATTCCAGATGACCATTCTTGAGAGATTGGGGACATTAGTGCAGGAACATGAGTTCCCATACGCACGATGGCTTTATATGTGTCGAACACATGCACTACCAACTGTGCCATGACTCCAGGAAATGAAAATATGATGCAGACTAGATTTGAACCTGCATCAACACCACAGCTCAGCATGTCTGGAACACACTGGCTAACTACTAGGCAGCAGCTCCGCCAACATGAGTACAAGAAAAGAAAAAAAAAAACAGCCATTTCATCTTCAGTTCTTCATGTCGAAGACTTTAAAGTGGAGTTTTGCAACACTACTGGTTATTACTACCTGATCTGACCCTTAAAAATTCATTTCATTGGTGTATCCCAATATAGTGGCGTTTATTAGCTCATACTGTATTAAATAATATATCTGCCTTCAATAAAACAAGTACATTTAGATGTTGCCAAAAACTTTTTTTGTGTTCTTACATAAAAACTTTGCCAATAAAATGCCCTCTAGATTGAGAATGTCACTCTAATTAAAAAAAAAAAGACAAGCCCTTTGATTGGTCCCACTCTATCTTCCTGATTCAACAGGAAATGCATCATTCCTGTTGAACTTTCCTTCTTGGGTTATTTAAACTACTTTAACAGCCAAAAGCAAAATGGTAACCAAAACCGTAATACTAGATTTTATTTCTCCACAATTTGATGCTAAAGAACTCATAATCAATATATTGTATTGCAGTAAATACTGTTAAATACCTTTGACAAGGATTTGTTGTATTTGAAAGACCATTCAGGCATGAGATAAATGGGTCTTTTTCATAAGGGTTTCAAAAACAAGCAACTGTGATGGCATAAAACACTCTAATCTTCCTTAAGTTCTGCATCTTTTCATAATAAAGGTCATAATTGCCACTCACTCACACACGCACACACACACAAACACACACACACACACAAACAAACACACACACACTTTTTCTCATACACACACATGCCCATTGGCTGTGTTAACACCCATCTTCATTCTCATTTCTCTCACATCAACTGTATTGATTTGTAATTAGTTTTTGGATGGTTGTGAATCATCACTTTGCAGGGAAGAGTGTGTGTGTAAATGCAGAGAGTTTCTGGCACACTCACCGAACAAATGGTGTTTTGATAAAAAATCACTTTTAAGTCAATACATTTTTATTAAATGCTGCACTGGCCTGATTGATGAAGATAGGTGTAAAGCTGAGAGTGTGCTGATCTCAGTTTAAGTGTGTGTGTGTGTTTTTCTGTAATGTATGAAAACTTGAAATTACCAACATTGTGAAGACCTCCAATTCAGATTGTCCCTACAATTTAAATGTCATAAAAAACATAATAAATAACTATTTAATTAAAATCTAAAAATGTCAAAAGGGTTCTGCGAGGGTCAGGTTTAAAGGTAGGATTAAGGCCAAAACATACTATACGCATGTTTTTGAGCAAAGACTATTCTAGATACGCAAACTTGATTTCCATAAGAAATTCTTTTCAAACACAAGTACGTGTTGCATTCTCAACGTTACCACGAGGGCTCCTATAGCGAGTTTTCACTGTCAAGTCAACTATAGTTACGGCAGAGCAACAGTTTGAAGAGAATATTGCTGAGCAAGTCAGCTCAGTCAATATATTTATATCAACTTGCCTCAATAATACCAAATCCTGTTAAATGGCAAAAACTTTGAAGGTAATTCTATAGCCTCCATGAGTGTAAGGTTTGTTATCGCAAAGTAATGTAAGAACACATCTATGTATGGTCAACAGGACCACGCATTGACAGTGTATTTTGTTTATGATTTATTTTTTTTGTATGTATGATATTTCTATATTTCTATATATATTTATTCCATCCATCCATCTTTAACCGCTTATCCGGGACCGGGATTTGGGTGAGCAGACTAAGCAAAGTATCCCATATGTCCTTTCCATGGCCACATCCTCCAGCTCATCCTGGGTAATCCCGAGGCGTTCCCAGGCCAGCCGAAAGATATAACCCCTCCAGCGTGTTTTGGGTCTTCCCCTGGACCTCCTCGCAGTTCGCAGGAAGGCGTCCAGGAGGCATCCTAATCAGATGCTCGAACCACCTCAACTGGCTCCTTTCAAAGTGACCAAGCCCCCCTCGGATGACAGAGCTTCGTACCCTATCCCTTAGGGTGAGCCCCGACACCCTACAAAGAAAGCTAATTTCAGCAGCTTGTATTCACAATCTTATTCTTTCAGTCAATACCCAAAGCTCATGACCATAGATGAGGGTTGGAACATACACCAACTGGTAAATTTAGAGGTTTACCATCTGGCTCAGCTCCTTCTTCACCACCACGGTGCTGAACATTGACTGCATTACTGCAGACGCTGCACGATTCACCTGTTGATCTCAAGCTCCAACTTTTCCTCGCTCGTGAACAAGAACACCCTTTTCCGGCAGAAAACCATGGCCTCAGACTTGGAGGTGCTGACCCTCATTCCAACCGCTTCACACTCGGCCGGAATCTTGGACACACTCCACTCCTTGGCTACGCCTTGAGATCCTAACAATGAATATCACAAACAGGATCGGCGACAAGGGACAGCCCTGTTGGAGTCCAACGCCCACTGTGAACAAGCTTGATTTAATGCCAAGGATGCAGACACAGGTCTCGCAATGGTTATACAGGGATCAAATGGCACACACTAGCAGCACCAGTAACCCATACACCTGCAGCGTCCCACACAGGACATCCCGGGGGACATGGTCATATGCCTTTTTTAAGTCCACAAAACGCATATACACTGGATGAGCAAACTCCCACGCACCCTCTAGGACCAGAGCTAAGGTAAAGAGCTGATCCACTGTTCCAAGTCTGGAACAAAATCCACATTGTTTGATCCGAAGTTCGACAATCAGCTGTAGTCTCCTCTCCAGCACCCTGGTATAAGCTTTCCCAGGTAGGCTGAGAAGTGTGATCGCTCGATAGTTGGAACACATCCTCCGGTATCCCTTTTTAAAAATGGTAACCACCACACCTGTCTGTCAATCCCTAGGAACCACCCAGCAATGCTGAAAAGGTGTGTCAGCCATGACAGCCCAACAACATCCAGGGCCTTCAGCATCTCAGGGCAAATGGCATCCACCCCTGGTGCCTTGCCACTTTGAAGCTCTTTGACTACCTCAGTGACCTCTGCCAAGGAAATGTGTGTCACCCCCCCCCCCCCCCCCACAATTCGGTGCATAAGCACATCTCCGTGGGGTGTGCGTGCCCCAATGACCCTGGGAGCTGTGCTGTGCTGGAGCATTGGCTCTTAGTAGGGTCTCTGTTGGCAAATTGGTCCCAGGCGAGAGGCCAGATGAAGAGCGATCCAAACCTCCACTATGATGTGGCCAGCATGAAGAAAAAAGTGACCTCGCCCAGAACAGGAAAACCAGGGCCCTCTCCTGGAGACAGGCCCAGGAGAGGAGCTCACAGGTGAGTGCCTGGTGGCTGGGCTTTGACCCATGGGGCCTCTAGCTGGCCTTAGCCCAAAAAAACAATGTGGGGCAGCCTCCTTGTGGGACCACCACCAGCAAGGAGAGAAATAGGGGACTGGTGCAATGCCCAACGGGTAGAAAGCCTGTGTGGACTGGACATTGGTTCCAGAAACTGGCATATATTCATTGAATGTAAAAAAAAAAAATTAAAATATATATATTTTGGTAACAAGAATTGGTGGAGGTGGCAAAGGGCCCACTCTTTAACAGAATAACTATCTCTCTCTTTCTCTCTATCTCTCTTTCTCTCTCTCACACACACACACACACTCTCTCTCTCACACACACACACACACACACACACACACACACACACACACACACGTAAACCTTCAGTTTATTTATCATGTTCAGATGAGAGGGGCCTAATCAATAGTTTTAATCTGGAGTTAAACGTATTGACTTGGTTCGCTGCCTAGCCACTCCCGCACATTAACCCAGTCCATCAAGAAATAGACCAAACATGTACCATACACACACACACACACACACACACACACACACACACACACACACACACACACACACACACACACTATTGTGTGTTACACTACTATTGTTGCACTGCAAATCTCAAAGAGAGGTACTTGTATCTATGTTTAAGTTTACAAATAAAATTAAAACTGAAGTATTTCAAACACAAGAAAAGCAATTAGTTCTGCCTTTTGATAGTGCAAGGAAATTAAATACAATGAAATGAATGTGCCCATACACACTAAAATGAATAAAGAGACCAGCTGTGCCTTAACATTCACTGATGAGTCACATTAACAATAAAAGTATAGTCATGCCAATAGAGAGTGAGAAAATTAAAAGAATGTTCCTCAATTGGCAGCATTTGTAGCATAATATTTATTACCACAAAAATGTATTTAGACGCATCTCCTTTTCTTTAAAAAAAAAAGAAGCAAATATCAAGGTTACAGTGATATAACAATGGAAGTATGTTTTATTAATTTTTTATGCTAAAATACTCAATGTTTCAAAAGTATAGCCACAAGACATAATATACATGTTAACATGATTTTACTGTGATAAAATCGCTTACTAACCTTTTCTGTGTAATGTTATAGCCAATAACATCTTTGTTGCAATGACGATGTAATGTCTACAAAACCTAAACTCCTAAAATGACTGTAAAAATGACAATTTAAACAACTTTACAGCTCAAATAATACATGAGTTTGAACAGAAGAATTAATGTAAGTACTTTTATAAAATTCTAAGCTTCACATTTCTGCTTTTAAACTCTCCAGATATTGTCCTATTCACTTCCATTGTAAGTGCCTCACTGTAGCCCCAATGTTTGCTTTTTTGAAAGAAAAAAAGGGACAAGACAAAATATTTTTTGTGGTAGTCAACATTATGCCACAAATACTGTTGATTAAGCTTAACTTGTATTGAACCTGGAATATTCCATTAAATACAAGGTTGAGGTAGAGTATGAATTGAATTTATCATATTTCTGAATGTTTTGATGATATAATATTAACATGATATTTCTGTATAATCAGGGGATAAAATAATATTTAACTGGTCATCCAGGTATTGTGTGTCATCTTTTCTACTTCTCGTATCACTCTGCAATCTTTAAATAAGCGTATAAATTTATGTAAACTCAAATCAATATTTCATGTCCATTTATTTATTTGGCAAGTATACTTGTAATACTGTAAGAGGGTTAATGAGCAGTCAGATGGTAATACAAAATAGACCAGAATTCAGCTGTTTCTGGAGACTCTGCGGTCTTTTTCTTATGATATAATAACATAATTTCAACTCAAAACTATATTTAATTTCCATTTCATTATTTATTTGGATTGCAGCCATGTAGTAAGCGTGCTAATCTACAGTCAGCTGGTCTTTATCGCAAAACAAAGCCTACCAGGGTGATCAGGACCCAAACGCAGAGCTGTAGATTAACCCTTATATATTCAGTTTTGCAGAGATTAAAATGTAATAGTTCTATCGTAGCACTTGAAGAGCACAGATCAATTCAGCATGTGTGGAAAGACAAGTTCATTGTAGGTTGGTGTAGCATAGTGGGCTTACAACTGAAAACTGAAAGGTTGTATGTATTCCACGCTGTGCTTTCTCAAATGGACAAGCACTTTTATAGTTCTTTAAATATGAAACCATGTTATTTTTAAACTGAATCCAAAGGGGTAGATGCTAAAAAGCATTTAGATGCACACATTCAAATCCAAAACATTTAGCTTTAAAAGTAAAATGCGTTCATGAGATAATATAATATAATATAATATAATATAATAATGCTGTACACTGTGGTTCCTGCCTGAAAACAATGTACAGTACCTGGTAGATTGCGTTGAGCTTTTATTGAAAATCTGTTCTGTTTTCTATGTCCTTAACAGATTGCAGTTGGTAAAATACTGATAGGCTGGTCCATAATTCATCAGGGCCCAGGCATTCAAGCCCTTGATTCTAATTGGTTGCATTATAATAATAACTCATGTATCTTATGTACTGTATATTGCAGATATGTCATTTTTAATTATTAAACACTAATTTAACCACCAAAGAGGATTTTGTTACCCTAGATAAATCTTGGAGGACTGTCCTGGTTAAAAGTGTCATAAATAATATTGGATAAAAGTATCGACTAAATACTAACTGTGATTTTATGTAGAATTCTGAGATTGAAGTGTTTTACCATTTCAGAAAGGAAGTAACATGTGTAACAAACATAACAGCTATGCATAGAGTCTTTGTAACTAACTTTACAATTGTATAATAGTAACTTTGAAGCACTGCTGTGAATAAAGCTAACATTTGCATTAACAGGTTATATGAAACAAGAAGGTGAGTCTAGGCAGAGCAATCTCACGATAGTTGCAGAGCTCCATCTAGTGGATACACAAAGCCACCACAGCAAAGATGGTCCCAACACATCAGGACCTATTTCACTTGAACAAGGTCACTAAGCAACAAAGAAAAGTTATCCTGTCAGATTACAATATTGCAACTGTCAAATGACTCACCGTGAAACTGTCAGCTGCCTTGAAATGACTGTCTACATAGACACAAACTCTGTCAAAGTCTTTCATCTCAGAGCTGGACTCTACGGTCCTGTATTTGAAAGAGAACAAAGGATAAAAGGAATATAGTTAATGGATAAACATCAAAATGTAAACAACCAAAACCTCTTGTAATTTGTTTTCATTTTGTATAATGCAATGCTATGCCACAGAGACCTAAAAAGTACTGAAAAGTAGCACGGTACTACCACCCATTTTGGACATTTTACCATGTTATTTTCTCCCTATAATATGGTCGTACCATGGTATTCTTTGAAGTACCTACCAGAAGAAGTTTTCTGCGTGGCCCATGTTAACCATATAGTCCTTTCCACCGACTTCCTGAAAGTGTAGGGCGACGAAGCATGGCTTGTACCTGTGCACCGTCTGAGAAGATATCATTGATATAAGACAAACAGTTCATTCATTCACAAGTGTGTTTTTCAGCTGATGTGTCTTGAATATATAACAGGGTTAGTTCTCCCAAAAATGAAAATTCTCTCATCATATACTCAGCCTCATGCCGTCCCAGATGTGTATGACTTTCTTTCTTCTGCTGAATACAACTAAAGATTTTTATAAGAATATTTCAGCTCTGATGGTCCATACAATGCAAGTAAATGGGTGCCAACATACTGAAGCTCCAAAATCCAAAAGGGCAGCATAAAAGTACTCCAGATAACTCTGGTGCTTAAATCCATATCTTCAGAAGTCACATGATAGGTGTGAGAAACAGATCATAATTTCACTTTCTCCTTCTTTTGTTTTGGGTAATTCTCTTTCGTTGTGCATATAGCCCCCTACTGGGCAGGGAGGAGAATTTATGATAATAAATGACTTATATATTGATCTGTTTCTCACCCATACCTATAATATTGTGTCTGAACACATGGATTTAACCACTGAAGTTGTATGGATTACTTTTATGCTGCCTTTATGTGGATTTTGGAGCTTCAAAATTTTGGTCACCATTCACTTGCATTGTAAGGACCTACAGAGCTGAAATATTCTTCTAAATCTCTTAATTTGTGTTCTGCAGAAGAAAGTCATACACATCTGGGATGGCATGAGGGTGAGTAAATAATGAGAGAATTTTCATTTCTGGATGAACTTTCACTTTAGTACATTGAGTCAGAGTTGAAGAGGTACATTAGACTAACAATAATAGAACAAAATACTGATTGCACTGAATTATTATTTGTGCTTTAAAACTTCATTGCTTAAACTTTTAATACATTCTTCAATTAAACTTTTACTTGTTTTATTTATATTTCTTTTACCTTTCATTTTCATGCTCATCAATTATTTTAAACTGAACTTTAATGCTTTAACTTCTTTTCTTTATTAGGTCTATGTAAAGCACTTTGAATTAGCATTGTATCTGAAATGTGCTGTATAAATGAACTTGACCAGAACAGAACAGAATACTGATTGCACTGCATTATTTTACTTTAATTTAAGTGCTTTATTACCACATTTTTCCTTTTTATTAAATTTGATCAATTCATAATTTTTTTATTCGTACTCCTTTCCTTTCTGTTAACTAAAAACATAAACAAATATTTTAGCCTATTTTTGAGATTTACACACTTTCATAAAAAAAATTCCATCAAATTAAATTGTCATTTTTATCAAAATAAAATGACTAAAATATTTTTGTTGTTGTTGTTAAAGAGTACTCGGTTCAGTTTGATGGAATTTTGCTAAGAAATTGAAATGTGTAAATCTTTTAATATTTATTTTTTAAATGTATACTTGCCTAGAAAGATTAGAAAAGAATAGAATAGAATAGAATAGAATAGTCATATGACCAGTAAATGTTGTTACAGTTGTGCGCTACAGGCACAGTGACACAAAGAGCATTACTGTAAGAACAAAATGCACAATAAACTGTACAGTAGATCATAAACACTGGATGACAAGAGGCAGTACACAGTACCAGAGAAAAAATAGACAAAGACTTGGCACAAAACAACGATCAATCTAGTGTTGTCAAAAGTACCGGTACTTCGGTACCAAGTCGATAATAAAATAAAAAGATGTACCGATATCAGTATTTCTGCAGCAACACCTGTAATACCGAGCACCGACTCTATCCGCCACCAGCACGCAATATGACTGACACAATACAGCTTTAAAATGCTCACGAGCTTATATTGAATGCGTGTTCTGTTATTTCTTGTAACAAATTAAATTCGTGACATGTCCAAATGTGATTTATTAACTCGCTAAAGGCTGCAATCTTACTGTGGATGAGCTTCAAATAAACCCGACAGCTCATCCGCAAGAAACTCCACAGACATGGAGAATCATCACGACAGAGCAGGGCACTGATCCATTGTGAACAACGCAAATGTAAAATATATATATTTATATAATTAAAATCACAGCATTTGTGATTTAATCGCAGCTCAGCTTTATTTATATCGCATTTAAAACAACAGTTCACAGTAATAAAATCTAAAACATAACATTTCACAATTCCCACATACACAAACACCAGTAATTTAAAATACAAACACTCCAAAACGGTGTCCAACTCAACGGCCAGTGTAAACAGAGGAGATTTCAGACGTAGCGCGAACTATTTATCCGGAAAAGTGAAGCATCTGGCAAAAAACACACGTCATAATAAAAGCACAATTCAAAATAAAACCTAGATGCCCGAATAAACTGATTTTAAATATATTACAACTGTATAGTAAAAATGTAATACTCCCTGTAATAATAATAATTAATCACAACATCACAAGTTGTTGACATGTTGAAAAGTTATATTTTCACTTGTTAATTTATTGAGCAGATACCATTTTGATAATGAAATTAAATTAAACTTTAAAAAAATGTTCTGGAAAGTTCTGGAAAATAATAATAATTATAAACTATAATTATTAAATAATTAAAAATAGCTAAACTGGTGTGTTCAATAGCACATTATAATATTAGCATATTTTTGCTGGTTACTGAAATTGGTATCAAGAACTGTGAAATTTCACTGGTATCGGTACCGACCACTGAAATGTTGGTACTGTGAAAACACTAGATCAATCAGTACATTTTTAAAGCTGAAGTGTGTCATTTTTGCACTGGCAGCGGCACCAAAATAAAATTGCAAAAATAATTACTTTTCTTTTTCAAAAAGGTTTTCCAAACTCTCCACTCATCTGCAATCAGGATGCTCAAACAAACGAGTAATATAAAAGCACCACAGTGTCACAGTGCATTTTTCAGCAGAATCAGCCTCCAAATCACTTACTTGTAATTGTTTCTGAATATTAAGCTGGGATAGAGTAAGCATGACACACTTTACCTTTAAATGTACAGATGGACACGTTACTAGCAAGAAAATCATCAAATCTATGATTCAACTTCAATGAACTCAAAAGCAGATAACATGATAAGCATAATACATGATTTTATGGTCATATAAATATGACAAACCCTTTGAACACCTTTTGGTTTACAGTGGCATTAAAAAGTATAAAGTTCACTCTCTATAGGTTTTGGCAAATATATGAGAGTGTTTATAGCAGCTTTGTGCAGATGGACAGATGTGTCTGACTTTTTCACTACAAAAGAAAGACCATCTTAAAAAAGATCCTGTGGTTTAGCTATTCATACAGCATACATTAAGCACATTAGGACTTTTTAAAGGCAAGATACTCTAATCTGTATGTGTGTGTGAATGTGTTCAGACGCATGAAAGAGATGAAACTCACCGTGAAGAGCTCTCGCAGCCAGTCTTTTTCAATCTCACCCACCTGAGGATGAAAAACATATTTCCCTGTTAGCCCACTTCTACATAATTACAGAAATAAAATGGTCAAACTAAACATCTGCTTTGTTTTAACAAAGAGCTTTCAACGGCAATTTGGCCCTCTTAGATGTACTGGCTACTAATGGATTTCATTACTTTCAACTCACTGAGTTCAATAATTGGAAAATTAACTTTTGCATGATATTATGGGTCTTTCATTGTCCCAGCACAGACAAATGTAACACAGAAGGTAGTTTCAAACCATTGAGAGGCATCACTGCATGTCAATGCAATTCCTTTAATAACTAGCATTTCTATCACGATGCCATATTATCCTGAACAGTATGTCATTCATCAATGGGGTGAAAGTACATCCTTTACTTCTCTTTCACATGATAGCTTCAAGTTATCAAGAGCATGTTGTTCTTACACACCTACCAAAGTAGACAAGAAACATATCCTGTCTTATAATACACTATATTACCACAATACTCGGATGTGCAGTCAACATATGCTGTTCAACAGATGTCTATCGATTTCATCTATAAAGCCGCTAAACTCACTGTATTAAGCTATTGTGTATTAAAAGCAATGCTGGATAAAATATTAAACATTTAAAACCAATAAAAGGATTTCAAACAAAGAAAGTCATTCCAAACATCATGAATAATATATTGTATTTAGAACTGAAAGCAAAAGCCTTTTAAAAGAGTGTTTTTGTGTGGATTGGTTATAAATGGTGTCTCATCAAATGTTGATTAAATGTTTGTCAAACATTGTGCAACGTTTATCTGTGGCACTGGCTTTGAGTAGCAACTCTCACTCACAGTTATGTCTGATATCTTGGATATGAAGTAATGTGAAGTCAAGGTAACGTTTAACCTTAAGACAAAGAAGGTTGAAGAGTAGAAAAGAAAAACAGCAAATACTTTGTGAGAAGTTCTACAGGAAAATATCTGCTTATGTTAATGTGTGTGTGTGTGTGTGTCATCAATCCATGCATTGTTTCGGCCAATGCTTTGGCTTTGTTGTAGTCACTGGCAAGTGTCAAACTTATTGCTATATTATATATGACAAAGTTAATAAATGGCATTTATTGACATAATATTTGAGTTTATCTTATATTTATTTTAATTAGATCGGATACAGTTGTTAGAGGGGGATTTTAAATTGTCATGTTACAACGTGCCCCTCGCCATTTCACTTTCTTTTTTTCCAGGGAGATGGTGAAAGTAGTATATGCTGTATTCATGAAACAATTCCACATATTTATACCAGACCATATGTGTGGCACGGTGGAGGGTGGGGCCGGGTCGTGACTCAACATGCCCGGTCCCGTATTAGGCTAATTAAGCCTCCGAGAGGGTTAAAGGCCGATTGCGGAAGACGTGCGGGAGAGAGAGATCGTTCACGGACATGTCCGTTGTCTTAAGTGTTTGTATTTTGAGTTCTCCATTAAACTATGATTTCATGTGTTCAGCCGGTTTCTCGCCTCTTCCTTGCCAGCGAAAACGAACTGTTTTACAATATGTAAAAGTAATGTGAAAAAAGAAAATTACTTTGAACCCCAAGTGCATTTACACAAACTTATGAAATCCAACAAGTGTTTGTTTGTGCTCCACTCTCCACTACACATGCATCTGATGCAGTCACTGATTACATACATTTAAAATGTTTTTTTTTAATTAAAATTGTATTTTCTTAAAATAATATATAGACTCTGATTTCATCTAAATATTCTTTTCAATAATACATACATTATGGAGTTAAACAATGAAGGATTTGAAATCAGTTAGACATAATATTTGACATTAGGATTAAACAGTATTCCCCCATAGCATAATTATACACAATATTCATCATTAGCCTATATGGCTTATGGCACATTCTAATGGCATTAGACTAATATGGCACTATCATTAAACCTCTGTAAACATTCATTTTCTCTGTCGCAGTCAGAGCTGATTACTCTCATCCTTCAAATGAACATCCGAAACTCATCGTACAACACTTGTGACTGCTAGTGTGCAATCATATTTTAGAGCTCCTTGTGTGCAATGAAGCGACTTCCATTTGTATGACCGCCAGGAGCGGACTGCGACTAAAAAGTTGCCCTGGACTTTCTAGCCCAGAGTGGCCCACTAAACCTGGACAGCAACACACCATAACACACCAGCTCAGTGATTTAATTTTCCAAGTCAATTTCACATTGAACTGTGTTACACTGGTGCAG
This sequence comes from Moxostoma hubbsi, assembly GCA_032164185.1. Taxonomy (NCBI): domain Eukaryota; kingdom Metazoa; phylum Chordata; class Actinopteri; order Cypriniformes; family Catostomidae; genus Moxostoma; species Moxostoma hubbsi. The sequence continues at coordinate 12,580,637 of JAVLUX010000046.1, forward strand.
AAACCCTGGAAGGAGGAGGGATACGCCGTAGTAGAGTTCTCGCCACAACCGTCCACCCCAACGCAGCAGCTGCAGCCGACCGCAAGGGGAGAAGGGGCTCCTAACCAACCACCTGGAGAGGTCAGGGCTGCTGCCAGGGGCGGAGGAGTCCGCTACCAGCCGCTGAAACGCGGCGGGGTATGAGACTGTCGACAGCGAGCGGGGAGGGGCTCACTGCCGACCGCCAGGAGCGGAAGAACCACTGCCAGGGGCGGGGGAGACCCCTTCTGTTCCCCGAGAATGCGGCGGGGCGTTCCGTCTGCCAGGGGCTGGAGGACTGCCTCCGATCCACCCAGGGAGGCGCGGCTATCTTCAGTTGGAGGGTGGAGGAGTGGTCGGGGACCAAGCTACGGCGTATCGGAGAACTGGCGAGTAAGTGTTTTTTTTTTTTTATCTCTCTCTCCTCTCTCACTGCCGCTCTGCGTTGGCCTTTTCCCTCTCGTTTTAATTTTAATACACTACACTGTTACAGGAAGTACCCCCCAGTTTAATTATTTATGTTTCCCTCCACTTGTCCCCTCCCTCATCCAGGTAGACGGGGATGACCTGCTGGCAGACGGGGCTTAGGGCACGCCTAAGAACGAGGGAGGAATGTGACAGGGCAGAGGGCGGGGCCGGGTCGTGATTTTACACACACGGTCCCTTAACGGGCTAATTGAGCCTCGGAGAGGGATAATGGCCGATTGCGGACGGTGGTGCGGGAGAGAGAGATCGTTTACGGACATGTCCATCATGTTTGTGTTTGTGTCTTTTAAGTTTCTCATTAAACTATTATTTACATTGTCAAGCCGGTTCTCGCCTCCTCCTTTCCATTGAACTGCGTTACAAAGCACTTTATAGCTCAGACAATAATATGTCCGAAAACTTTTTTCAAACATACAGATGCTAGTTTAAAATGTACATGAAAGTACAATGGAAAGTGTGTATTTTAGCTGCTGTGACAAGGCAGCATTTCATCAAAGTTTGCAAATTAAACTATTGTCTTAGTTAATATAAGGTTGTGGAAACAACAAGAATAATAATAATATATTATATATGTATATACAACAGTTAGTTCCGGTCCTCGAATCTGATTGGACGAGAGACGTTACATGAGCACTATCAGCACCCCGACACTTCACTGTATGTGTATCACTCTGCATGTGTTCGGATGTTCTAAACTAGTGTAAGAGCAGTGCATTTGTGTTAAGAGCTACTGTTTGTCTTTTTTTTTTTTTATGACATTACATATGTTAGCCAGCAGGTGGTGGCAAAAGATCATTTTTGTGTGTAATATGAGGCAGTTAGGTGGTGTGAAGTGAATCCACGTCAGCCGTTTACATAAAACAGCTCTTAGTGATCGCTTGTATTAATACTACAGCTAGGAAATAGCTTTAAACAACTTTAAACTAACAACTTCAGCATTACGGCTCATCAAAGCTGAGAGAAACAACAGACAGATTAATTACACAATGGGTGCTGTTTAAAATGGTGGAGGACATTGCGGTTTCTATAGTGATCGACTAATAAACCCGCTTGGATGCTATTTTTCCACTGAGAAAGCTAATCTTCAGAAAGCTGACAGCATCTCTGCTTGGGAGTGGCGATAGGTGATTGCACACATTCAATCTCCACACTCATTTGTCGCATAAGATAGTAGTTCCATGCACAAATGCATTTTTTTTTTTTTTTTTTTTTTATACCATACTCAGTTTTTCCTAATTTTTTAAAATGTACTTGTTCATTGAACTGTTGTTTATAAGCAATATCACACTCGCAATCCTGCTATATGGGCCTAAATCAGCACTGCTGTGATTACCTACGGCCAAATCACAGCAGTGCTGATGTAGGGCCATATCGCACTCTTGCTTGTATGATATTGCTTAAATATATAGCTATACAAGATCATAAAATGTTCTTTAAAATAGTTTGATGAAGAAAGTGTCACACAGCAGGACACTAATGATGATGCTTAAAATTTCTCATGTGAATTACTCTTAACATACACATAACTATGTGTACAATTTTATTTTAAAAGACAAATCAATGAAAACAAAGTAGCTCAGAATATGTACATATATAAATATAAACCTATATATGTATAAAAAAAACATACCTCATAAAGTGTAGAACTGTGCAGATATTTTGCATATTAATTGTTCATATTTTCACTCTTTGTGAGTTTGTTGCTTCTATATATCTGCAGTTTTTTAATTCCTTCCGCAGATTATTCTTGAGAAAAAGTGAAAAGCCCAATGCTTTGACAAGCACTGTTTCTGATATCCTTTAAACAAAGTAAACCTCAACGACTCAAATAGCCACAAAGTAACATTTTTCACTAATTTTCAGAAAGCTGCACTTCAACTCCCTGCGATATGAATAAATTATGCAAATGACTGTGTACTGCTCATAGCTTTACTGTTTGTAGATTTTATATATGCTTCTCTTCATGTATTTGATGTAATTTGTCATTTTGTGATTATTCAGAGCTCATCGTACATTAATGTCTTTTTTTTCACCATTATTGTGATGTGTCAAATAACGAGGTCCACACAAGGTACATACTAAAGGTCTGACTTAACAAAATCTTTTGAATATTCACTCTGTAATGGGTTATGCGTGGGCATGTTGGAGCCCAGGGCGGCTGCCTATATTGCCTGTAGGATGGGCAACAACAGGACTTGTGCAACAACGGGATAGCCCAATTTACCCAGTGGCCCACCGGGAAAATGCCCGGTGCTCCCGACGGCCTGTTCGCCCCTGATGACCGCGTAACCTAGGCCTACCTTTACACTCCTAATACCTGATAGTGTTGGGTTCGAGACCACCTTAATCGAGTCCGAGTCAAGTCTGAGTATTTAAACAGTCAAGTCCGAGTGAATCTGTTCAAGAATTTGAATTAAAATTGTAACCATAAACTCAACATCAATATTTTAAGCTTATTTTAACCTTCACAACTAAGATAAACATTTTGTCAATATGAATGCAAAAAACAAATGACTATTATCCTGCTGAGCATATTTCAAAGTGGTTTCAGAATGATACTTTAGATTTATGTAAAACTGTCTTTCAGCACACTTCTTATGCATTCTGTTGACTTTTCAATTATTTGTTGCTTTTCCCCTCCACTCAAACATAGAATAAAGTGAAAGCTGCATTAGTCGGTACAACCAGAGTTATTATTTCAAATTTTAATTTAGCTTTTATTTCTGCTTCATTTTCCATTTTTCCTTTCAATTTAGTTTCATCTAATATTATGGATGAAATACATATAATGTAATTAATTAATTACATTTAAACTTCGTTTGGGAACATACTTTTTAAAGTGTACTTACTTTATTGATATTTCTGGATGAGAGCGGCAGAGCATGTCTGGCGAATGGCGATCTTTTTCTCTCACACACATATAGATAGCACTGTTGTGCAGGTGAGAGAGTTAAATAAGTACTTTGAAAGAGTGTGCGCTGCTACTCTCAGCCAGAATAATCACACGTAAGGACATATATGCTTGAAAAGTGATGTACAGTATCAAATACACAGAATGTATGATAGTACTAACTTTAGATCATTATGAAGACAAAGACAAATCCATCCATCCATCCATCCATCCATCCATCGTTAACCGCTTATCCTGTGTACAGGGTCGCGGGGGGCTGGAGCCTATCCCAGCTAACATTGGGCGAAAGGCGGGGTACACCCTGGACAGGTCGCCAGTTCATCACAGGCAAAGACAAATCCCAGATATTTAAAGGCAATTTTTAAATCCTGAACGGATGTTTTTTTCAGGTCTGAAAGAGAGGATATGTCTGGGGAAAAAAGGACACGTGGTCACCCTATGTTATGTTATTTCTTTGTTTGTTTGTTTTTCATTGCATCACAAATGCCATGGAAGTCTGAAAGACTCGAGTCTGAGTCAAGTCAGAGTAAAAATGCATCTGAGTTCGTAACAAGTCCAAGGCTTCATGATTGTCTGTGTTCCGTGACTGCTATCGGGTCGTTGAACAATGTATAATGTGTGAGAGTAAGGACAGCCGGTGGAGTTTCTGGTGCCCCCTAGGGTAAGATGGTGCTCCCCTAGGGAGTCGGTGCCCTACACAGACTGTGTAATATGCATATAGGGAGTGGCAGTTCTGTGTATATCCTTCTGAAATGCTTCTGATTGGGATCACGTGAACACAACATGCACCAAGACAAGCCCCAGGCCACTGAACTGAAAACTCTTCTTGCCTCATTTGACTTGGAAAGACTACACACCACAGCAACTCACAGAACGGGTTAACCATCTGGACCTCTTTTTACACGTAACCTCAAATATTCGTGTTACACCTTTACATGTCTCTGATCATTACTTTGTTCAATTCAACATGATTCTCCCATCCATAGTAAAACCGACTCCACCTTTGGTCGTAACCTCCGTTCCCTCTCACCCTCTCGCCTATCCACTGATGTCTCTGCCTCTCTTCCCACAATAAATGTATTTTCCATGCTCGATGTAAACACTGCCACAGACACACTTAGCTCTACTTTAACAACCTGTCTAGACAACATCTGTCCTCTCAAACTCTAGACCAGCACGTACCACTCCACCCAGCCCCTGGCTGTCTGACATCATTCGTGAACATCGGACTGATCCCAGGGCAGCTGAGAGGAGATGGTGGAAATCTAAAGATCCAGCAGATCTAGGTAAATATCAGCTTCTGCTTGCAACTTTTTCAGATAACGTTAAAGCTGCAAAAACGTCATATTACCAGACCAAGATCAACAGCACCACAGACACTCGTAGCTTGTTTAGAACATTTAACACACTTCTCTGCCCTCCCCCTCCACCACCTGACACATCACTGACAGCAGATATCTTTGCCACATTTTTTACTAATAAGGTTACAGCCATCAGCAATACATTCACAGCACCACACCCTGTCAAACACCCACCTCCTGTATGCAACTCTTCTCTCTCTATGTTCTCTCCTTTAACTGACACTGAGGTCTCTAAACTCCTCCTCTCCAACCACCCCACCACCTGTTCCCTTGACCCCATTCCATCACACCTTCTACAGGCCATCTCTCCAACCATCCTACCTGCACTTACACACATAATTAACACATCTCTACTTGAAGGCACTTTTCCCACTACATTTAAGCAGGCTCAAGTAACCCCAATGCTGAAAAAACCTGCACTTAACCCCACACAGATAGAACACTATAGACCAGTCTCTCTCATCCCGTTCATGGCAAAAACACTTGAAAGGGCAGTTTTCAATCAGATCTCTGCCTATCTCTCACAGAACAAGCTGCTGGATGACAATCAGTCAGGCTTCAAAAGTGGACACTCCACTGAGACTGCCATGCTGTCTGTCACGGAGTCGCTGAGACAGGCGAAAGCTGAATCCAGATCATCCGTTCTGATTCTGCTGGACCTTTCTGCAGCCTTTGACACAGTTAACCATCAGATCCTACTCTCCACCCTCTCTAAACTGGGCACCACCGGAACTGTGCTTGGCTGGTTCAACTCCTATCTCTCAGGTAGGTCTTTCAAGGTAGCCTGGAGAGGTGAGGTATCCAAGCCACATCAGTTACTTACTGGGGTACCTCAGGGATCAGTGCTTGGGCCACTTCTCTTCTCCATATACACAACGTCATTAGGACCCATCATCCAGTCACATGGTTTCTCTTACCACTGCTACGCTGATGACACGCAACTTTACTTGTCTTTCCAGCCCAACGACACCATAGTGACCGCTCAAATCGCTGCCTGTCTGGCTGACATCTCAGCCTGGATGAAGGAACACCACCTGCAACTCAACCCAGCCAAGACTGAACTCCTTGTCTTTCCAGCCAACCCTGATGTTGAACACAACATCGCTGTGCAGCTGGGTCCAACTACAGTGTCGCCTTCCAAAACGGTCAGAAATCTAGGGGTAACCATTGATGACGAGCTAAATTTCACAGACCACATCTCAAAGCCTGCAAGATCATGTAGATTTACACTCTACAATATCAGGAAGATAAGACCTTTCCTCTCTGAACATGCCACACAACTGCTTGTTCAGTCACTTGTCATAACTAGACTGGACTACTGTAACGCTCTCTTTGCAGGCCTTCCTGCATATGCTATTAGACCTCTGCAAATGATCCAGAATGCAGCAGCACGTCTGGTCTTTACTGAACCAAAGAGAGCACACGTTACACCACTCTTTGTCTCTCTCCACTGGCTGCCGGTTCATGCACATATTAAATTCAAGGCCCTGATGCTGGCATACAAAACAGTCACTGGGTCTGCTCCAGCATACCTAAAAACATTTATGCAGAGCTACGTTCCCACCAGAAGCATGTGGTCGGCTAAGGAACGTCGCCTTGTCGTACCAAAACAAAGAGGCACCAAAACACTTTCCCGGACTTTCAGTTTTATCATACCACGTTGGTGGAATGAACTCCCAACTCAGTCTGTGAAGCTGACTCACTCTCTATCTTCAAAAAACGGCTAAAAACACATATTTTCCAAGAGCATTTAACCAGTCACTAAAAAAAAATTTTTTAAAAATAAATAATTCTTGGTGCACTTAAATCAGTTTTGTATACTATTCTGATGATAGTGAAACTTTGTAGTATGGCACTTTTCGTACCACTGTCTCCTTAAGATGATTCGCTTATGTTTTTCCTCTTTTGTAAGTCGCATAGTCATGTCAACAGGACTGGGAAATTCAGTTCAAATTTTTCACTGAAATATTTCCTATATTCAAATTCAATTCAAATTTTAAAGACATTATTCCAAGTAGTGGTGAAAATCTCCAAGACGGCTGATTTTTAAATTGGCTTTCTCTCCTAAGTCCACAAGAGGGCACAACAAATCAATATAAACCATTCAGCACCATTATAGTGTTTGTTTATTGCAAAGAACATATCTGGCTTTTAACAAATGTTTGTAAAATTATGAAGTCAAAAGATTTAGCCAGTTTATATCCTTAAATCAAATGTAAACAAGAAAAGAAATGCTTCCAAAGACGGTTCTATGTTAACTTAGTGTTGTACGCAGTACCTATACCAGTGCCATTGTACAACCACAGACTCGAGCTTTATAATACCTGCGGTACCAGATAGTTTTTTTAAATACAGTTGAATGTACGTACCTAATGCTTACACAGCGAGACGCTGATAAGAGAGCAAGACATAGTCAACACAAAACCACCAAAGACTTCCATCTCAGGGGGGCCATTCACTCGAATGCGTCCGTCTTTTCAATGTATGCATGCGCTAGGCTAGACGGACATCTATGACAGCAGCGCCGTGTCTCGTGTTTTATTTTTTCAGCATCTCATGAAGGAACGATGCATTTTTTCAGACAATGACAATTTAAAAGGAAATTCAGCATTTAAAACGTGTCGTGAGACACCCGTACTCTGTTGTATTCGTTTGCATTTTAAGGACTTACTGAGCCAAGAATTGTTTCTTTTTTTCTTCAAATGTGTTCTGGTGAAGAAAGAAAGTCACACCTGGGATATCATGAGGGTGAGTAAATAATGATAGAATTTTCATAGTTGGATGAACTATCATCATTTAATCTTTTATTGCATCATTTTCTAAACAACGAAATAATTTTCATTTTTGGGTGAACAATCCCTTTCACACTAACCTAAAACAGAAAAATGTGAGTATAGTGTTTCTCTTCTCTCCAGCATTTAGCGAAATAAATGAGGTAAATGAGCAAAACGGAAGATTAAAAAATATCACATCCTTCACAGAATGACTGAATGTTATGCAATATATTTCACAGATATCTATATTTACTTCCTAACTTATGTTGGTTGCTACAAAACAAAACATATCAGTTTGATCAATGTCAAAATAGCTTGCCCCTGTGGTCTGCTATGCAGTACTATTACTACAAGTGTGAGATAAATTTAACTTCTCTAAACTCAAGCAAACTCAAAGCAATGTAGAAAGTAAAGGACAGGGCATTTCAAAGTTCAAAAGCGATCATGTTTGAGGTCAGATCACAACTGATTTGTCAGTAGGTTGAGTGAAATGTATGGCTTTTTTTTTTTTTTTTTGGCTTGCTAGAAAACTATTTACTGTTCTTGCACTGGTTTGGTGTCGCTTTCATGTAGTGACCAACCAAAGCACTCTGACCACTCCCTGCCATAACCTGTGACGCATGCAGTGACACCAGGTCAAGAGAATTTTACTGTAGTTGATGGAATGAGTGGATGATAGACTGATGCATTAGCTCCGTCACTGATTTGCACTGACTTACACCAATCGTGGTACATTGTTGTCTCTTTTATAATGTTTAACGTACATGGTCTGTTCTTTCTGAAGATTTGAACTTTGCAACTTTATATCTTGTGATTATAACTTTATTTATCATATTTGCAATGCTATTTTTCATTATTACTATCCATTTTACGACAAGAAGGGGCCTTCAAATATGGTTATGCGCAGCGGCCTTTAAGGATCATAATCTGTGCTTGTGCTTGTGCATGATGTTTTGACAACACTATGAATATTATCAGTTACATTCCGATGCATTTTACAATGTTACTTTGATCTTATAAAGATCTTGTATGGACCACTGTTCACATTTTATGTTCGCTTTCTTAGTTCCACTGAATGTGAAGGGTGGGGAGGCTAATGAAAACTTCCTTTATTTCCTCTCTCAAGAGGGTTTCCCACATTTGCAATGCATAATTTCCTGTTGCCTGGTTACAATTCAAAGTGGTCACATTCAACTTAAAATAACAGAGAGGAACTAAGTTCACTGACTTAAACCAGTTTTACATTGTAGGCAGGGGGATGCAAGGGATGCCCTCCCCCTTGTCGCAAGAAATACCAAAAACCATCCCCCTTGTAAAACAACCATGCACCCTCACATCCTCTTTAGATCAGTTATGTCATGTATTACTTAGAACTAATCATGCAAGTAAAATACAGCAGAAAAACACCCCATCCTGATCTTTTCCTTTTTTTGTGTGTGTATAGCTCATACTAATTGGTTTCAAAAAGTCAAAAAAATCTATCATAAAACAAAGGCAATCTTAGTAAACACAAAATAATTTTTAGATGATAATGTTATTTATTGAAGCAAAAAAAGTAATCCAATACCAACTGAGCCTGTGTGAAAAAGTATTTGCCCCTTAGTTACTAAATCCCCAAATCTATGAAACAATCATGTATTCATTATGAGGTTCAGCTGGACTAGAAACACCCAGGCCTGATTACTGCCAGCCCCATTCAATCAAATTAACACTTAAATATAACATTTTCAGCAGCATGATGTTGGCTAAAAGGTCTCATACAGTAGCATACTATGCCATGGTTGAAAGAAATTCCAGAAATGATGAGGGAAAAGGTGACTGAAATGCATCAGTCTGGAAAGGGTTACAAAGCTATTTCAAAGGCTCTGGGACTCCAAAACCACAGTGAGAGCTATTATCTCCAAATGGAGAAAACTTGGCACAGTAGTGAACCTTCCCAGAAGTGGCCAACCTTCCAAAATCTTTCCAAGAGCACAGCTAAGACTCATCCATGAAGTCACGAAGTTAAGTTACACCCTGTTATCTCGCATTTGCACTCGGTATGGACAAAAGTGTCCAGAGTCTTTAATTCGGACATTTATTTAGATGTTGCCTCAAGCATCTGTCTGAACCCTAAATTGTGTATTAATAAGTCCCATTTCTGCTGGACAGAGTGGATTGTGAGGGAGGTTACTACTGTCTGTGACCTGTATGAGAGTGGAGATCTTTTGAAAATTTGGTTCTACATTTTGGGATTCACAGATCTCAGTTCTATAGGTATTTACAGCTGCACCACCTGCTCTGTATTGTTTTTGGGAGTAGCACACACATACCTAAAGCTGCAGATACTCTGGGAGAGGTGATTTCTGCTTTTGGAAAAGGTCAAGAGGCATCAGTGTATTACTCCCTGCTAATCTGGGGGTCGAAGCTTTAACTTCTATCAAGAGATTATGGGAGAAAGATTTAAACTTGGTATTGGAGGAGGGAGTGTGGGCTAGGATTCTAAAAAACATTAAGTCTGTATCTAGAGATGCAACGGTGTGCTTTAAAAAGCAATTCAAGATTTGACATAGATTCTATTGGACCCCCTCTAGATTGTATAGGCTTGGTTGTAAAGGTACACCCACCTGCTGGCGATGCCAATCAGAAGATGGAGACACAAGCCATGTTTTTGGGGGGGTGTTAAGATCCAAGAATTTTGGTTGAAAGTTCAGAGTTGTATGCGTGACATTTTGGGCACTCAAATTTTACTTTGCCCCCGACTCTGTATTTTGGGTGATGGGGCGGTCATAAATTTGGGGGATAAACACATACAAAAATTGGGTTCTGATCAGTATCGTGATTGGCAGACAAATTATTTTAAGGGGATGGAAGTTGGATGGAGTGCCATCCGAGTTTCGAGGAGGTGGCAAGTAGAAGGCTGGGGTTTGGGTTTTGCAGTTATTTGGTGTTTTGGGGGGAGAGAGAAGTTTAGTTTAATTATGTATGTTTATTATATTTAATTTTTTGTTTTATATTTGTGTGTGCGTGTGTGTGTGTGATGATATGTCCTCTTCCACTCCTCCTTGACAACATCACAGAGCTGGTGGATGTTCGAGACCTTGTGCTCCTCCACCTTCCGTTTGAGGATGCCCCACAGATGCTCAATAGGGTTTAGGTCTGGAGACATGCTTGGCCAGTCCATCACCTTCACCCTCAACTTCTTTAGCAAGGCAGTGGTCGTCTTGGAGGTGTGTTTGGGGTTGTTATCATGCTGGAATACTCCCCTGCGGCCCAGTCTCTGAAGGGAGGGGTTCATGCTCTGCTTCAGTATGTCACAGTACATGTTGGTGTTCATGGTTTCCTCAATGAACAGTAGCTCTGCAGTGCCGGCAGCACTCATGCAGCCCCAGACCATGACACTCCCACCACCATACTTGACTGTAGGCAAGACACACTTGTCTTTGTACTCCTCACCTGGTTGCCGCCACACATGCTTGACACTATCTGAACCAAATAAGTTTATCTTGGTCTCATCAGACCACAGGACATGGTTCCAGTAATCCATATCCTTAGTCTGCTTGTCTTCAGCAAACTGTTTGCGGGCTTTCTTGTGCATCATCTTTAGAAGAGGCTTCCTTCTGGGATGACAGCCATGCAGATCAATTTGATGCAGTGTGCGGCGTATGGTCTTAGCACTGACAGGATGACCCCCCACCCCTTCAACCTTTGCAGCAATGCTCATACGTCTATTTCCCAAAGACAACCTCTGGATATGATGCTGAGCATGTGCACTCAACTTTTTTGGTCGACCATGGTGAGGCCTGTTCTGAGGGGAACCTGTCCTGTTAAACCGCTGCATGGTCTTGGCCATTGTGCTGCAGCTCAGTGTCAGGGTCTTAGCAATCTTTTAATAGCCTAGGCCATCTTTATGTAGAGCAACAATTCTTTTTTTAAGATCCTCAGAGATCTTTGCCATGAGGTGCCATGTTGAACTTCCAGTGACCAGTATGAGGGAGTGAGAGAGCGATGACACCAAATTTAACACACCTGCTGCCCACCCACACCTGAGACCTTGTAACACTAATGAGTCACATAACACCGGAGGGGAAAAATGGCTAATTGGGCCCAATTTGGACATTTTCACTTGGGGTGTACTCACTTTTGTTGCCAGCGGTTTAGACATTAATGGCTGTGTGTTGAGTTATTTTGAGGGGACAGCAAATTTACATTGTTATACAAGATGTACACTCACTACTTTACATTCTTTATGAGATTCACCCTTTTACTTAGTTATCACCCCATAAATATGATGAAACACAAATATCACCATGTTTGGAAGTTCACTGAAACATTTGTATTGACATATTAAAAAAATAATCCAAGAGAGGTTGAAGCCCTTTGGGAAAATATACTCCTCTGTTTACAGTCACAACGGGCTGTGACATGTGCTCTTTCTCTGCCAAACATGGCCTGAATAAACTGGGTATGAGGCCAAGTTTCCACTAGTGCATACATGTATAGTTTCAGTCCTCCACACACACAATTAAATCATGCATTAACAAATAGAACTAAAACACAACTCTGTAGAGTCTAGACTGAACACAAGTGGCAGGGTATCTGCAGGTTCGAAGGAATGAAATTTTGGATTTTTTTTAGGCCAAATAAAAGAAAAATATAAGACCACTTTTGCAATAATTATAAAAATATTCAATAATTCATTAGCTGGTAAATACAAAACCACTGAGGCTACTTGGATGCCCCTGGACATGTTTTTATATTTTATTGTGCATTTATAATTTTAAATTTTAATGGGAATGGAATCGAAGCTGTGAGGGATCTCTTCAATGCACACATGGTATAAAGCTGTAAAAAGCTCCAAGATCCCATCTGATTTTCCACAACTCATGTTGTCTGGAGTTTCCTTGAAAATATTTTTTTCTAATGTTTTGTATGCAGAACAATCCAAAAACACTTTAAACTATTGTACAGCCCATTGAACAGACTGTATGTCCCTCCCTCACAGCCTTATTGACGTTTTCGTCAAAAATAAAAGATGGCACTGCTGTGAATAAGGTCTAGCATGTGCTGAATAACATTTATATATTTTTTTCTTGGCAGATACCTTTAACAATTCTTTAACAGGTAAAAGTTAAAGGGCAGTTCATTTATAAATTAAATTTATGTCATCACTGCTCCCCCTTAAGTCTGAATGATTTTTTCTCTGTCGTGGAACAAAAAAGGAGATGTTAAGCAAAACATTTAGTCTCATTCACTGTCACTGCGTATTTCAATAATGGAAACTTCCTAATATCTCCTTTTGATATCCACAGAAATACGAAAGCCATACAGGTTTGCAATGGTATGAAGGTAAGTGATGATTGTTTTCATTTTTGTGTGAAATATTTCAAGTAAAAGTAAAAACTCATCAGTTACCTTAAAAAATGGCCATTTAAAGTTGACAAAATGTATTGAAAATTTTAACAGATTAAATTATGTGAGAACCGTGCTGAATAATTAGTTACTATATATTTTATATATATTTATTTTCTATATTATATACAAAATATTAAATATAGCTAATTATTTTCATATATATATATATATATATATATATATATATATACACACACACACACACACACACACACACACACACACACACACACACACACTCACCTAAAGGATTATTAGGAACACCATACTAATGCTGTGTTTGACCCCATTTCGCCTTCAGAACTGCCTTAATTCTACGTGGCATTGATTCAACAAGGTGCTGAAAGCATTCTTTAGAAATGTTGGCCCATATTGATAGGATAGCATCTTGCAGTTGATGGAGATTTGTGGGATGCACATCCAGGGCACGAAGCTCCCATTCCACCACATCCCAAAGATGCTCTATTGGGTTGAGATCTGGTGACTGTGGGGGCCATTTTAGTACAGTGAACTCACTGTCATGTTCAAGAAACCAATTTGAAATGATTCGAGCTTTGTGACATGGTGCATTATCCTGCTGGAAGTAGCCATCAGAGGATGGGTACATGGTGGCCATAAAGGGATGGACATGGTCAGAAACAATGCTCAGGTAGGCTGTGGCATTTAAACGATGCCCAATTGGCACTAAGGGGCCTAAATTGTGCCAAGAAAACATCCCCCACACCATTACACCACCACCACCAGCCTGCACAGTGGTAACAAGGCATGATGGATCCATGTTCTCATTCTGTTTATGCCAAATTCTGACTCTACCATCTGAATGTCCCAACAGAAATCGAGACTCATCAGACCAGGCAACATTTTTCCAGTCTTCAAGTGTCCAATTTTGGTGAGCTCTTGCAAATTGTAGCCTCTTTTTCCTATTTGTAGTGGAGATGCGTGGTACCCGGTGGGGTCTTCTGCTGTTGTAGCCCATCCGCCTCAAGGTTGTGCATGTTGTGGCTTCACAAATGCTTTGCTGCATACCTTGGTTGTAACGAGTGGTTATTTCAGTCAAAGTTGCTCTTCTATCAGCTTGAATCAGTCGGCCCATTCTCCTCTGACCTCTAGCATCAACAAGGCATTTTCGCCCACAGGACTGCCGCATACTGGATGTTTTTCCCTTTTCACACCATTCTTTGTAAACCCTAGAAATGGTTGTGCGTGAAAATCCCAGTAACTGAGCAGATTGTGAAATACTCAGACCGGCCCGTCTGGCACCAACAACCATGCCACGCTCAAAATTGCTTAAATCACCTTTCTTTCCCATTCTGACATTCAGTTTGGAGTTCAGGAGATTGTCTTGACCAGGACCACACCCCTAAATGCATTGAAGCAACTGCCATGTGATTGGTTGATTAGATAATTGCATTAATGAGAAATTGAACAGGTGTTCCTAATAATCCTTTAGGTGAGTGTGTGTGTATATATATATATATATATATATATATATATATATATATATATATATATATATATAAAAACACACAATTTTTAAAATTGACTGATTCAGATGGCAGAGAAAATACCTCTATATGGCAGATGGAGCTCTAGAGAGATGGAGATGAGAGATGTAACAGGTGTATCTCTGCAGCTAACTACTGTTAGCTTTACAATTCTTGTCAAAGGTGATATAAAATAAAAAAAATTGCCATGATTTGAAAGGCATCAAAAGTCCGCTCCACCCTAGAGCACTTGCAAATTGCAAGGTTGACTGCTTTGTTGATTATTTGCAGGAACGATAGTGTTAGCGCATCGCTCTCTTACAGAGACACAGAATAAAACCATTCGCATTTCTGATTAATGGGTTTATGAAGGTTTATACATGTGTAACATCGTAAGTTCAGTAAAAATGCACTTCCCTGCACACACTCACACTAAACTCAAGCGTCAGCTGCTAAATGCTGGCTGCAAGAGAGAGAGAGAGAGAGAGAGAGAGAGAGAGAGAGATGATTCTGACTCTGGAAGATTCTGCTGTTTTAAGCGTGTCCTATATTCACACCCCAAAATGTAAGACCTCAGCAAATAAGACTTCTTGTAATTTATGTAAGCTATTTCAGACTTTTTATGGCCTTAAATTTTAAAAAGTACATTTAAGACTTTTTAAGGACCCATGGGTACCCTGAGTGGGGAAAACACAATTATATAGCATTACAAGGTTTACATTATCAAGACATTGACACATACAGTTCTGAACACAAATGTTGGAAGTGTTTTTGAATAATCCACCTGAGGGAGAAATGGAGCTAACATACCGGTTTTAGCACACAAGTGTGAGAATGTTTCATGACATGATATAAAACAACAACAACAGATAAGTCCAAAATTCTGAATTTGGCAATTCAGGTTTTAAAGTTATAGTACACCCAAAACGTTCAACCCTCATGCTATTGCAAAACCTGTATGACTTGACTTGGAACACAAAAGGAGATGTTAGGTCTGCTGTTCGGAAAGTGTTTAGTCTCGGTTCCTATTCACTTTATTGCAGGAAAAAAAGATGCAATGAAAGTGATTGTGACTGAGTCTATTATTCCCTAACATTCTCTCAGTGGTGTTAAGTATAAGTACAAATGCATCTTTACTGGACTTCAGTAGCTTTTTTCAAATTTTTTACTTTAAGTATATAAATTTATTGGAATTTTTACTTTTACACCTACTTTATTTTATTTATTTTTTGGATCAAATCGGTTTCCTAAAAATGTATGTCCTCATATGGGGACAACAGGACTAAATTAAGAAATTTTAAATAATACCAAACAATAGAAAGTCAGAATCTTTTTTTTATAATCAAATTGTTTCCAGGAGTGTTGATTATTCATGATTTTAAGATGTTACAGACAGCTGATTTTCTGTAAAACGGCTTTGGAACTATGTATATTGGGAAAAGCACAGATAAAAACTACACAAATACAAATTATTTGACTTGATTTGACTATTATGTTAATAGTTGTTGTTTTTTTTACTTTGGCAAAAATTGTAATGTTCTCTCTTTGCACTGTCAAACAAACAAGTGATGACTAGCGCAGTGGATCCGTGCTCTGCTTTGTCATCTCATACAACGCAATGACTCTCAATGTCCGAGGAGTTTCCTGTGTATGAGCAGTCGGCTTTTTCAAGGATTACAGCCTTTCAAGGTTTAATCCTCACACTAGGACATATCAAGATTTTAATTTGATCAATTGTGCATTTCAGTATAAAAGGCGTAACAGAGCACATGCCCAAATATGCAAATGTGTGTCAGTCAGACAGTGTATGGGTATCGGATTGAGTCTGTGTTTGGTACTACCAGTACTGCAGAAACACTGTTATTATTACATCTTTTTTTATTCTCGACTTGGTACCGAAGTGCAAGTACTTTTGACATCACTAACTGGATTCTCCTTAACACCGTTTTGGTTCCAAGGGAAAAAGCCATACAGATTTGCAACAACATTAGGGTGAGTAAATGTTGACAGAATTTTCATTAAGTGACCTTTCTACATTCAACCATTGCAGGACATCTTCTGCGTTCTCTTGATGAGCAGATTTCATTAACAGACCATATTTGCAGATTCGCGGCAGCGCATTTAAACTTCTCACACCTGGCTGTCAGTTTCCTGTTTTATTTGAATACATACACAGGCCGGTTGCTCGGTGGCGATAGGTCGTTAGACCTGTGGGGAGGTGCTGTAAGACAGCTCACAGTGAATGGGAGAGAATATAACTCTAGACTGAGGACTCTAGAGCTAGAAAGGCCCAGTGGAGCGAAGGAAATTTGAAATGTGTTCTGTAGTACGTACTATACGGAGGAACAGCCGCGCTATGGACAGCGCGAGAATGTCGCCGTTTCAAATTAGAGAGCGTCACTGTTACGAGTGACGTTCCATTCGCTTATGACGTTTCATTAAACTGAATCAAACACAGGTACAGTAAACAACGGTTACATTATGTGGAATTTACTAGTAGAAATACACTTTAAAGCCGATTGAAATGAGCAGCAGTTTTTTATTTTTTGTCTTTTCAGAATCATACTACAATTATTTTAAGATTACCTTTAAAACAGGTAGCACTCAGCGGCAGGCTACTTTTCAACGGCGTCTCATTGCAATAGCACCCGTTTTTAAATTATGAAAGACAAAATAATTGGTTGCGTTACTCATTTATGATGCGCATATTTCCAGCTACATTGTCTCGCTGAGAAAATAATAAAGGGTTTAAACATAGTGGCTACTTACATTGTCAAACAGTGATCCAACGTTTGCAGTGACTAGCAAGACGTCCGTATACGTCTCCATGATAAGGACCAAGCTGCAAAGGATAGTCCCAGAAAAGTCTAATCTGATGAAGGAAATCACAGTCGTTGCCTTTTAGTGGAGTAATAACAAACGGCTTAAAGATAAGATTAGAAAAGTCTATCTCGCGCTGAACACGGAGCCCGCAAGTGCGTCGCGCGCATCTCTGTGCATGCTGTTTGTCTCCGTTCACATTCACTTTAAGCTCTTTCTCTTCAGTTTGATTTCTCCTCCGCTCTTCATGGTAATTGGACTAGGTTTCTAAGCTGTATTAACCCAGCATCAGAGCACGAGTAGCATTTGAGTTCCTGGCGTGTCAGACTGAACCAACTAGTTGCGCTGCCAGTGTTATGTTTCTCAACATGTGAAGCTCCGCCCTGTACATGTTGAGCGAGCTTCTGTAGAGACGAGGCGCAAAAGTTTCCGTGTGTCAGCCTGTTGAGCAATCAATCGGAGGTATACTTATGTGTGATGATAGCTTATGTGTTGTTTGACCACATTTACTGAGCTATCTAAATGGGGACATGCCATAGACTTTTATTGTTTTTATATGAAATATGATTACAATAGACTTACCCCAACCATAACAAATATATATATATTTTTATAACCTAAAAACTACTTAATTTATGTTAGTATGGATCTTTTTTTTTTCTTCTTCTTTTTCTTTTTTACAAATGAGGACGTCCTAAAATGTTCCCACCTTTGTCCACTTTAGCTCAATTCTGGGTATAAATTTGTCCCCCAACTAAATTGGCCAATTTGTAAAATACGTATTGTTTCAAAAGTATAGACACAATACGTATTCAATATGTGTGTTAACAAGATTTAATAAAATCACTTAGTAAGCTTCAGGGCTGTTTCTGAGCATTTATGGGGGCCCTAAGCGAAATCTAACTTGGAGGCCCCACAGCAAGAACCAATGGCCCCTTTTCCTTCCTGCTCAGACCACAAGGGATTCCCCCATATCTGTCTGACTGGGCCATAACAGCTGCCCGAGGCTTACTTGCAGCTTTTAATATATATAAAAATTCATTAAAAACTTGCTTGACAGGCCCTCTGGTGGCTCAGGGGCCTTAAGCGGCCGCTTATAGCTAGAAACGGCACTGGAAAACTTTTGTGTGTAAAGGTATACAATGTCATGTAGCAAGCCCTAAAATGACAAATTTAACAACTTTACAGCTAAAAAAAGAATAAACAAAAGTTTTAACAGAAAAATTCATGTAAGTGCTTTTATAAAATTTCAAGCTTCGCATTTCTGCCTTTAAAGGGATAGTTCACCCTCACCAGATGTGTTTGACTTTCTTTCTTCTGCAGAACACAAGTGAAGATTTTTAGAAGAATATTTCAGCTCTGTTGCTCCATTCAAGCTCCAAAAAGCATATAAAGGCAGCATAAAAGTAATCAATAAGACTCCAGTGGTTGAATTGTTTCAGCTCTGTAGGTCCATACATTCTTCTAAAAATCTTTGTTTGTGTTCAGCAGATGACAGAAAGTCCTACACATCTGAGATGGCATGAGGGTGAGTAAATGATGAGAGAATTTTTTTTTTTTTTTTTTTTTGTGAACTATCACTTTAAACCCTCCAAAAATTGACCCCATTCACTTCCATTGTAAGTACCTTACTATAACCCCGATATCTTTTTATTTATTTATTTGAAAGAAAATTCATAATTATTTGTTTTGTGGTAACCAGAATTGTACTCATTTTATTGTCATAAAGTACAGCAGGCTATTATTCTACCATGTTATTAGTATAGTTTTATTGGACAAACCTCACAAACAGTTGGTGCCATGTAGACAATCAAGGATGTCCTCTTTAAGATGCACCAGAACTTAAAAGTTATTTTTAAGTTCTGGTGCAACTTAAATACATTTACCAGAAATAAAATATTAAATGATGTCAGAGATGGACAGTGCTTGGTCTGATGATATTATATGCTAGCTATTGCACAGCTATTATCGTTTAATTTATAACAGTATCATTTGCAATGTTAATGGTATTCATAATAGCACATGTAATATTTATTGTATAGTGTGGTATGATTTTAAAAGAAAATCCACTTGGTAGGAGCTTTAAAGCACAGTATCTGTTTTATTAAATATAGTAGCAATATTGAATATTGTTTACCAAAGTTTGTACACATCAATAATGTTTATTTTTCTTCTCCACAAACATTCAATATTCATTTTATTTTATATATTTGTAACTGAAAAATCAAACAAAAACACTCTTGATTCCTGTGCAGGCTGGCTGAAGTTCACACAATGAATGATCTTGGGTATTTTAAAGCTGAAGTCTGTAATAACTGTAATAAATCAAATGGCATTGCAAAAACAATAAGAGGGGAGACTAACACGTCAGACAAACAAATAGCCAGTGTTTACACCTGTGGGGCAACCCGATATCACGCCGAGGCGTGAAATAGACACGCCGGTCGTTGCGTGGGGGGACCAATGGCTTATTATAGATGTCTCTGCATACTAAGCTGGGAGAAAAAAAAATTCAGCTTTAAATTTGTATATTAATATGAAAATTTAACTGTACAGAGAACACAGAGGTAACAATACAAAAAGGTTCCATTCGTTGACATTAGTTAATGCATTCGGTATCATGAACCAACAATTAAAAGTGTATTTTTTACAGCATTTATTAATCTTAATGTTAGTTAATAATAATGCAATTGTTAATTGGTAGTCCATGCTAGTTCATAGTGCATTAACTAATGTTAACAAATACAACTTTTGATTTAAAAAATTTACACTGTAGAAAATATCTGTCATTTTATTGCTAAAAAACTTTTGATTAATTGAAAAACGTTCATTGTTTAACGAGTATTAACTGTAAAATATACAGTACATTTTTTACATATATTTTAAAAGACAGTACAGCAGTTTTTACAATAATATGTTGTAAAAATAAAAAAATTTAGATGTAAAAAGTAGGATTGTCCTGTATAATTAATTGTACATTAAAAATATATATTGTTTAACAAGAGAGTACATGAACTTTTTACAGTAAATTATTGTTAAAATTATGGTAAAAAAAAAAAAAAACAATAATCAGTGTGACCGGGCGGAGGGCGGGGCCGGGTCGTGATTTTACACACCTGGTCCCTTATCAGGCTAATTAAGCCTCCAAGAGGGATAAAGGCCGACTGCGAATGCTGGTGCGAGAGACAGATCGTTTATGGACAGCTGACCGTCATGTGTGTTGATGTTTGTGTCTTTTGTTTAAGTTTTTCATTAAAATATTATTTATATTGTCAAGCCGGATCTCGCCTCCTCCTTTCCATTGTTCCCTTTACACTGGTGCGGAAGACCCGGGAAGGAGGAGGGATACGCGGTGGCTACCATACACCCCAACGGAGCAGCCGCTGCCGTCTTCCGGGGGACGGAGGAGCTCGACCGCCTGGAAGCGGAGGAATTGGTCGCCGACTGCGAGGGGAGACGGGGCTCACTGCCGACCGCCTGGAGCGGGAGAACCGCATTTTTTACTGTATTTTTTACATAATTAGGCAACCACAGCTGCCGCGTGTTATAAGGTTTTTTTTTCTTTTTTAACGACAGCATTTTTTTTTTTACAGTGTATTATTTTGAAATTAACAAACTAAGATTAATTAAATGCTTTGAAAGTAATGTTCATTGTTAGGTTATGTTAACCAATGTTGTTAACTAATGTTACCAAATGTAAAGTGTTACCAACACAGCTCTTATCCTGCTCTTTTATGTGTTTTTATCTCTTTTCAGTGCACTGGCTTTTGCATATGAGTTGGCACTCTTCGAGCAAAGTGTCACAGTAAAGGAAAATTTCTTTTTTAAGTCAGCGGCAAGCTGAATGACTGAATATAATGCATGTTAAGTGAACGGATACTCTGGCAGTACAACCTGTCCCTTTTGCCAAGTGGTCTACACAGTTCTCCAGTAATAGATCAATGTGGAGTCTAACAATAATGTCAGGTTTTCAGTTTTCAGGTAAAACACAGATGTTCCCTTGTGGAAAAGCAGAAAACGAAAAAGGATACACTCATGTGAAGAGTTATGTGTCTCACTCATGTCAGACAGTTCACCCTAAAATGAGAGTTCTGTCATCATTTATCCACCTGCAAGACCTTTTTTCTTCCGTGTAACACAAAAGGAGTTATCTAGCATAGTGTCAAAGCTGCTCTGTCCCTATAGTCAGCATTCATTTTAATATGCTGAAAATGAGAGTGAAAGGTGGCCAGGGACAGGGGCAGTTTGGACATTCTGCGAATCATCTCCTTTTGTGTTCCACAGAGGAAAGAAGGTCATATGGGTTTAGATCAACATGAGGGTGAATAAATGAAGACAGCATTCTCGTTTTAGGATGAACTATCCCTTTAAAAGGGGAAATCTTTTCACAAATTTGAGGCGGACAGATTGTGTTGAAGTTCTTTTATTAACAAACAAGACATTTATCTGTTTGCACATATGACTGTAACACACTGGAGCATAATATACTGTATCACTCAACAAGCTGTGAGTGGATGTACTGGCAAGGTGTTGGTGGCTTGGCAGAAGTCAAATCACTGGCAGTGTTATTACAATTGTTCAACTCTGTCCCCTCAACACATAACTCTGTCCAAACAGTTTTTGCGACTGTCTGATCTGCTTTTCCAGTGTTTATCTTTAAACATTCATTAGACGGACATCTTTGATGGTTGTGCTGCATCTCGTGATCCAAAAATGGACTAGAGGTCTATTCTGACAGAGATGCAGACAGCAGGGAAAAATCAGTGCTAAATGCAAATAATAAAATGGCACTAACCATATAATTGTGCATAGTTAGGATCAGTGTTCCCACTCTTTTCAAGGCACAATTTTCCAGGACATTTTCTGTGCCCAACAATAATATTGAAGCAAAAACACAAGAGGTGATGAAGTTGTGGTTATTGAATGCTTATTTTTTTTTATTCTGTATTCGAAAATGTTTAGACATTATAATGTTGTCTAAAAATTACTATATTTATAGTAAGTAATATATTGTTTTCTTTTTTCCCCATTTCACACATCCATTTAAATCAAGCTTTTATTTTTCCATTTGTGTGTTTTTTGATGGTAGTTTCTCACTTCCAGATTAGCAGTTTGCTATGTGGCCAGGTTGATTATTAAACCCCAAAAAGCTGATTTATTTAAATATATTTAGAGTCTGTACTTTCAGTGCGCTTAGAAGCGATCTGCTTTATGTCATCTACTTCACACACACAGCACGCAATGCTAATGACTCTTGTGTTGCCAGTGAATTAGCGGCCTGCTTCACAAATTAATTGTATAAATCTCAGCCTTTTGCAGTTTAATAAACACACTAGGATTAATTAAAGTACTAGTACATTCAAACATTTTATTTTTGATACCAAATATGTCAAATTTAATAACATTCTGCGTTTTATATCTGATTATTTGTATGGCTGGGTTCAGTGTTTTTGTCCACATCACCGAAAACATAGCACCATAAATGTGGCTGAAAAGGCCAATGAGAAATTGGCAGACAGAATTTGCATGTCCCGCCCCCGGACATACAGGTATAAAGGGGGGGAAATGCGTTTGCTTCATTCAGGATTTTTCTGAGGAGCCGACAATGAGGTTCGGCAGCAACAGTGGCTCGGTTCAGAAATGTCCTGACCATCATTATGGCCATGTTTCCCAAACAATACCTCAGATTTTGCATGCAGTGGACTACCCCTCCCCCATCTTGACTGATGCTCAAGACAGAAGAACTGGAGTATACCGATCCCTAACGGATGCAAAGTAAGTACGGAATTAATTTAAAAGTAGAAAACACCTGACCATCTGCTTTAAATACAAACCTGAAAGTACAACAGATTGAATTTGTTTTTCATTTCAGCCCAATAGAGTGAAATTTGTGAGTGATCTGTGAGAATATGAAAAATTATTTGGGCACAACATGCGAGTTACATCTGACACCGGATCACAAAATGTATATAATAGCGTGTGTGTGTGTGTGTGCGCGCGCGCATTAATAGGGTTGTGCTGGGTTATTATCCAGTCAAGTAACAACATGAACCATGCCATCACCATAAAACTCCAGAATTCGCCAGATAGCACATACTAATAAGATTAAGTTGGATCAGATATTCTTATGAAAACTGCCAAATTTTAGCAGGACTAAAATGCTGGTGACCTATCAGTATCCCATATGCGTGTACTGTACACATACATATTATACATGCTATTTGTTACCCAAAGTGTCGCTATTGTTACATTGATTGACTTGATTTCGAGAGCATCGTTATTTGACAAATAAGCAACATGGAAGTAAACTATAGCAAGTGTAACACATGAACCGTATGATATGACTATTGACATTTGGGTTTACTACTGAAAATCTGTAAATCTAGACTCTTACGGGTAAGGTTTTGGTTAGCGTCTGTGTTGTGTGCTTCATTATGCGTTTGACAGACAGTTGAGTCTCATAAAATTTTAGCTGGCAAATATTGAATTTTGTTGAACCTTTTTTGATAGATATAAGTGCAATAGCTCTAAAGACCTGAGGTATGCAATAATGTTTGGCAAAACGTCCATGAATTTAAGGGTTAAAGAGTAATAATACGCTTTTTGCTGACTTATTGAAATGATCATGACTATACTAAAAGCTAATATGATTCAGAAACTGCATTCTCACCCTTACATGCTGTACAAATGCGACTCCACGTCACTTGAACTTTTGAACTAAACACACTGTTCATCAGTGGTTTTAACCAAACACAGTCAAAGGAATTCACATTACTGTAGTTCTGAAATACAAGGAAAGGCCTGTGGCGCAATTCTATCAACATAGAAACAACAGAGAAAAAAATTTAATCTAAAGAAATTTCAATTGGCAATAACTTGGCAAATATCATTAAAACTCTTATTAGAAAATGTGATAATTAGATGTAAATGGTGATGTCCAGCAGGACTGGATACAAAATAAAACTTGGATGTGTTTTTTTTTTTTCTTTTTTACATAAAAAAAATCCAAAATGACCTGTCATAATGTAGTACAAATTATTTCCAAAAACATTGACAGAGGCTTGAATGAAATGTATATACATATGTATTTTAAAAGGTTACAATTGAATCTCCATCCGTAAAGGTAAGTATAACCTTAATCTCTTCAAAATAAATGGCAGGTTTTCCCACACATAATGCTGATTTACCCTCCTTTCAAAATCTACTGGATTAAAGTGACTCATGCAGCAAAAATGTGGCAGTCAGATATGAAGGGAAGTGTGTGAAGGCTTTAGCAGAAAGCTCTTCTACAGTACAGTGGGGTCCAAATGTCTTTGACTGCTTTGAATATCTGGGATTTTCTTTTTATATTTATTTAAACATCAACAGGACAGATTCTGCTTTTTAGAAAAATTGTAAACAAATAACTTGTTCTAGGTCAAATGTACGCATATTTGTGACACTGACCATGCTAACTCCTTTGCACAAAAAGTTTGATTTCTTTCTTCCACTTTCATGCTGGGTGACATGGGTCATAACCTGTGGAGTCTATGCCACCTAAAGTGCATGCTATCATTAAGGCAAAATGGCAAACATTCATGTAGTTTCAATTCAACATCTCACTCAAAATGTTACGCTGATAATGTAATTTGTAATAAAAATGATGTATTAAATGAAAGACTTTGGGACCCAACTGTATAGAACTAACTGCATGCTCAAAGGGCATACAACACTGCCATCACATTTAATCTTTTAGAATGTCCTAATGATTACCATCATTGATGTCAAAAAAGCAATAAAGTAAATAATGAGAAAAGATAAAAGAAATAACAAAGGATCCACACACAAGGTAACAACATTACAAACAAACCACGAACAAATGAAAAGGAGAGAAAAACATCTAAATGACACCTTGACAATGAGCATTCAGGCCACTATGGACTGAAGCACTCACTTCATTGACTTGACCTAACAGTTACCAAACTCAGTCCCTTTGAAACAGAGGAACAATTAAACAAGGACGTTTTTTTTTTTAAATTGGATCTAAATCAGGGTCATAATGACATCCATCAGGCCCGTGAAACTTCTCTTGCCCTCTGCTCCTCACCTGATTCATCCTTCTCTCCTCAGGAACGACTGCGGTCCTCTTGCGTTCCAACCAAAATTTTGCTGTAGAGTTTTTGTTGCTCCTCTTTGAAAATGTCTTTCACTTTGTCTCGTTTCAACCCCCCATCCCTAAAAACAACAACAACAAAAAAAGAGTTTCCCTTTATTTATTTGTTGGCTAAATTATAAATAATGAAAACACTTTTTTTTTTAAATAGAAACCTGTCACATATTTCTCAATCTGTAGCTTTATCAGTGTTTTTTTGTTCTTTACTGTGGGCTAAACAGATGTGTTTACATGCATAGAGATGAGTTACAAGAGCTGACTTGCCACAGCAGGTCCACCATACCGCCCCGTCTGGCGATGGCGGCCTTTACTCTGTTAGCAAACTGCACTGCATCCTCACCTTCCTGTACAGAGAGGAAACAAACTAAGTTTAAAGGACTTTAAAGCAATATTCTTGGTTAAAGGCATGTTCAGATACAAAAAAAAATCATCATTTACGCACCCTTATGTCGTACCAAACCTGTATGACTATTTCTTCTGTGAAACAGAAAATGGAGGAATTTTGAAGAATATTATGGTCGCTCTTTTCCATGCAATTGCAAAGAATGGCGACTGGAGTTTTCAAGCTTCAAAAAGGATGCAAATGCATAATTAAAGTTGTTCACACAACTTGTGGCTTATATTCCAAGTCTTCTGAAGTCATACGATAGCTTTGTCAGAGTGAAATACTGAAATTCAAGATGCTATTCACTGATAATCATGCCCTCCAATGAGTTATTAACTCGGGAACTCAATCGGTCCAATTGGTGAATTCATAATTTAGACCAGTTTTGTGAACCTGATCAACTGATTCATTGAAGAGATCTGACTCGAAAGTATGATTTGTTCATTTATACTTCACTCATGAACACATTTCAGTCTTTTCTTCTCACAAAGCTATCATATGACTACAGAAGACTTGGGACACAGTTCACAAGTAGTAAAGACCACTTTTATGATTCTAGTTGGAGATTAAAATGTTCAGTCTCCATTCACTGCAACTGCATGGAAAAGAGCAACCAGTAATTTTTTTAGTTTTTCTTCTTATGCATTTCGTGGAAGAAATAAATTAATACAGGCTTGGAACGACATGAAGATAACAAAATAATGAAAAATTTGAATTTATTGGGTAAACTATTGGGTGAAAAGAATTCAAGTTCATGCATTTTTCATACTCGTTAACAATTATTTTCCGCAATTTCATTTAAATGAATTATCCTACTGAAATGGTAAAACAAGCACTCCATCTCAAATAAATTAAGCAAGGATTTTCCGCATTTTTCCATGCCTGATTTTTCAAATTGGAAATTTCTGCGACATTCAAAACATTGATTTACCTATGGTGAGGTGTTTGTTTTTTTTTTGGAGACAGGTGTCTACACGTGTGTTAAAAGCAATTGCCTATTTGTTTATTTGCATGTCCACATGCAAACAGATGCCCCTTTCCAATCTGTTGTGGGTAGACGAAGAGCTTGAGACCAGAAATTCAAACCCACACAGATCACATTTGTGCTTGATTTGTGTATTAAATGCCCCAATGCAAAAGCTGTGCAGGCAATGCAAGTCATTCATACCACAAAGATTTTACTGCACTTCATAAATCATACATTCAAGGATCATGAGATAAATACCTGACGGGTCATGGGAGGCAGGTACCAGACACTGCAGACAATAGCCCAACTGCTCATCATTCTAAGCAGGTAATTCACCATCCCAAACTTACTGCTGTTCCAAAAGGCTTCACCAAACCGAGGGTCATACTGTGTACACCAGAGACAATTAAACAAACAATGAACCCTATAACATCACTACAAGGTTAACGAAGGACAATAACCTAATTGTCTAGCCTTGGAATTTTTTTTATCATTACAGTAGGTAAAATAATTCCTTTAAGAGGTGACTTAAAGGGATAGTTTGCCAAAAATTCAAATTCTCTCATCATTTACTCACCCTCATCTCAGATGTGATTGACTTTCTTTCTTCTGCTAAATACAACTAAAGATTTATAGAAGAATATTTCAGCTTTGTAGGTCCATACAATGCAAGTGAATGGGTGCCAATATTTTGAAGCCCCAAAAAGGACATAAATCCAGTGGTTTAATCCATGTCTTCAGGAGAGATAAGTGTAAGTGAGGAACAGATTCATATTTAATTTCTTTTTTACTATCAATCTCCACTTCCACATTCTTCTTCTTTTGTTTATGGCTATTCACATTCTTTGTGCATATCACCCCCTATTGAGCAGGGAGGAGAATTTTAAGTAAAAAAGAACTTAAATATTGATCTGTTTCTCTCCCACACTTATCATATTGCTTTAGACGACATGGATTAAACCACTGTTTAATTGTCTTATGGATTACATTTATGCTGCCTTCAGGGTTGGGCAGAGAATGTTACAGAGAATACATGTAACAGCGTTACATATTCAGAATACAAATATGAAGTAACTGTATTCAGCCCCGGTTACGTTTCGAAGCACCTGTATTCAGAATACAGTTACTTTACAACATTTTGTTAGAATATTTTTAAAATACTCTTCTCATAATGACCACAAAATAAGGTATAAAGAACAAAATTCTTGTCAATCAAGTGAGAAACTTGATTGTTGTTCTGAACAGTTTTTCTGAACAGTGCAGACGCGTGTTCTCGCTCTCATCCCCATCCTCGCTTTCATCCCCAGACCAGCTGCAGCGCGTGTGCAGTGTTGCCAGGGTTTCATGACAAATTGGTCTAATTTGAAAACACAAACGTGGGTTAAAATCAAAGAATCGTGGGTTGTGTTTTTGGGATACTTTTAAAATGGTCTGCGGTCCCCAAAAGGCCTGATGGTAGGCACTAAAGAATAGAAATACAATGTCTTATTCATGTATAATGATTCCCGGATTTAATATCTGGCAACCGCACCTGCCCATCTTAACAATCAGCGTGCTGTCAGCTGTGCAGCTGTGTCAATACAGTCTGCAACATATTTCCACAAATAGAACATTTAAGCGCATGATACATTGTTTCCCCCGATTGTTGCTGTGTAAATACATTGTTTAATAAATGTGTAAAGGTGGAGTAAAGACGGACGGCTCATGATAAGAATTTGGTAAGTCACATCCACATCTGAAACTTGCTGAACGGTTGAGAAATAGCAGTTATTAATGACAATAATAGACTTGTATATATGAGTCAAATATAAATATGAAGAAAGTAGGCCTACTACTGCCAAGACTGAAAGAGCAAAACGGACTTGAAGTAGATCAGAGTACAAACAATGACAGAAACACCTCATGTACAGTAAATAACTCTGTAAAATATGTGGCTTAGTTCAGTGTGACACATATTGTAACATACAGGCATATTAATATTATTTCTCACTTTTTCTCACTTCATTCGAAGTGATGCACAAAAAACAAAACAAAGGATGAGTAAAAGAATCAAAAGCACCCAAAATAAAAGTACTGGTAATAATAGAGATAGAAAACTCAATAACTAAATATGGATATATGCAAGCAAGCCTACTTGAAAATCATTAATATATTACATTGTTGTCACATGACCTCACTACTTTATGGCATCCAGATACATCTCAAAAACAAAATCTAATTTTGAGCCAATATGTATTATTCTTTGTCAGCCCAATAAAATAATGGGTTAAGAAAAAGATTAAAATGTTGATAAAATATTAAAATATTGTAGTTGACCAAAAACTGCTGTCTGTTTGTCTTCTTTCTTCCATAAAGTAAAAACACAAGTGTCAAACTTCACATCTAATTTAAAGAGCTGGCTATTCAAATTTACTTAGATTAGTTAAAAGTGGAGGTGTAGCACTTCAGAAAAGATAATAATATCACATTTAATTCCTCCAATTGTGCCTTGCCTTTATACAAATGTATCTAAGAGTATTCTGAGTATGTTGCTTTTCATATGAAGTATTCGGAATACTTTACTGAATACATTTAAGAGAGATTATTCAGTATTCAGCCCAGAATACTTTCTTAAAGTTATCCACCCAACCCTGGCTGCCTTTTTGTGCTAGTAGGAGCTTCGGTCATCATTCACTTGCATTATTAGGAACTACAGAACTGAAATATTCTTCTAATAATCTTCATTTGTGTTCAGCAAAAGAAAGATAGTCATGCACATCTGGGATGGCAATTTGAGAGAAAACATTAACTGAAAAAGGAATATGAATTTCAGAATTTCTTTGTGTTCGGTATGTCCCCCTTTTGCCTTATCGACTTCACAAGTTTATACGAAACCTGATGATCCATGTTATCACAGCATGATTTGTTAAAGGAATATTCCAGCTTCGATACAGGTTGAGATTATTTGTGGCATAAGGTTGATTACCACGAAAATGTATTTTGACTCGTCTCTCCTTTTGTTAAAAAAAGAAGCTTAAATCTGTGTACCAGTGAGACACTTACAATGGAAGTGAATGGGGGCCAATCCGTAAACATTAAAACACTCACAGTTTCAAAAGTATAGCCAAAAGATGTAAACAATATGCATGCTAACATGATTTCAGTGTGATAAAGTAGAGTTGTGTAGAGTTACTGTAGGTCCAATGTTACAACTTCATTGCCATGACGACATGACGCCATAAACCTTAAAACAACGATTTAATTAACTTTTCAGCTAAAAAAAATTATAATATAAGTTATAATATATTGAAATAATGTACTCTGAGCTTTTATACAAGCTTCAGTTTTCTGCCTTCAACACCCCCCCCCCCATTACTTAAAAGGTAAAATTATTCTGTGTGATAACATGGTTAATGTCACAAATTTGCTTACATTTGATTAGTGTTCTAGACATAGTGCGAAGTCTTAAAGCTGAAGTGTGCATTTTTATATTAAATAACATTCTTCTATCCCAGCTTAAATATGCAGAGAAACCTGTAAGCAAAACATTCCTAGCTTAATTCACCAAAAAGTGTCAACTCTGTGGCTCTGTGGTGCTTTTAAAATATTGCTCTGTCTGTTTGAGTCCGGTGTGGGACTTTTTGTCCATCCGACCAAAGATAGGTCAACAGGAGAGTACACAGCCAACCAGAACTGACCATTCTGGTGTAGTACTCATCATTAATAACTCGGGTATTTCTCAATAACTTGTTTACGGAAGACATTCTTTAAGTTTGGAACAAACAACATGTGAATCAAATCAATGACTAGTGTGTGTTTCAAGTGTAAAAGGAAAAATAAAAGGGCACGTGTCAGAGGTGATTTGCATTAGAGAGTAAATGAGTAATGAGTGAAATAGAGAGATGATTAAATAGATCTGGTAAAAAAGGGGGTGGGGCTGAGAACAGAGGGCGGAGTTAGAGAACAAAAACCAAAGAGACAATATCACTGATATCCTGCAGCAGCCTGTGATTATATTTACCTTGTATACAAATATGGATTACAGCTATTAAGGAACAGAAATTTGCTGACCTTTATGGCGACAGGGTAGACAGTAGAGCAAATTTCAAAGCTTCCTTTCTTAAACATCATCACTGATGTGTTATTAATGCAGGTCCCTGGAAACACATAGTACATAAACATAAATAAACCAGCTATTTGATGACCATGTGCTCCATGAGAGTCATTGTGAACATTTGACTCAATAAACAATCATTACTGAGAATGAGAGTTCAGCTCACCTTCAGGGAAAATGAGGATGGGCAGTTTTGTTTTATCTTTGACGTGATCGCTCAATCTGGAAATAAATGTATTTCATTAATAAAGCACTAAAAAAAGATCATAAGAATGAGTGGCAATAACTATAATTTCTGCAATATGCAGTGAAACATTTGAGCAAATAATGTGGATTGAAATATGTTTATGTAAAAGTTGTAAAAGATCTGACAATTTTGTGTGGAAGAAAAAAAACATCAGGTAAGCAGTGATGCTGTGTCACCTTTTCGCCACTAGATGGCGATCTTTCACTTCAGAGCGTTCAAACCAGATGTGTGGACATGCTTTCACCATGGACCTCTGAATCACACCCATCAGTCCGCCATGGATTTGACCCACCTGCACACATATGCACCCGCACCATTAATACCATTTGGATAATTACCCTCTCAGACTCTCTTTCACACACACACACACACACACACACACACACACACACACACACACACACACACACACTATAGTTTCAGAAAAGACAATTAAACACGCACACCTACCATGGCATAGTACCCGTCACTGGCCAGAATAATGACATCAATGGGTGACGTGTGGTTGGCGACACAGATGCCTCCATTCTTGGGCTTATTTTCACTGTTGCAGAGAAAGACAGAGGGAATTGTGAGTAGTGAGTGTGTAAAGCAAATACAACATATGTGGAATAACAAACTAAAAGTAGTAACATTTAGTGCAACTAAGTTAAAGGGATATATCATCCAAAAATGAAAATTCTCTCATCATTTACTCACCCTCATGCCAGCAAAGATCTGTATGACTTTCTTTCTTCTCTAGAACACAAACATGGATTTTTAGAAGATTATCTCAGCTCTGCTGGTCCTTACAAAGCAAAGTGAATGATGACCAAAACTGTGAACTTCAAAAAGCACATAAAGGCAGCATAAAAATCATCTATACAACTCCAGTAATTTAATCTGTGTCTTCAGAACCAATCTCACTGGTTTTGGGTGAGAACAGACCAAAATATTTCTAGTTTTTCACTGTATATCTTGCCATCACAGTCTCTTGGCATGTGATTTCAAGCTTGATTACATTTCCTAGTGGTTGATGCATGGGCAGAGCACTAGATGGTGCTACAGGAAGTGTAATCGATCTTGAAATCACGATCGCCGAGGAGACTACTGATGTCAAGATGTATAGTGAAAAAATAGTAACATTTTGGTCAGTTCTCACCCAAAACTGATCATATTGCTGCAGAAGACACATATTAAACCACTGGAGTCATAAAGATTACTTTTATGCTGCGTTTATATGCTTTTGGAGCTTCAAAGTTCTGGTCAACATTCACTTGCATTGTGAGGACCAAAAGAACTGAGATATTCTTCTCAAAATCTTAATTTGAGATCTGCAGAAGAAAGAAAGACATCCACATCTGGGATGGCGTGAGGATGAGTAAATGATGAGAGAAGTTTCATTTCTTGGTGAACTATCCCTTTAATTACATTTTTCATTAGTCTGACAGTTGCTCAGCCATTTTCATAATATTGTAGTGTAGTTTTTCTAGTAAAAAACAGTTGTTTTTTTTTCTATAAGTTTCAGAGGAAATAATCACATTGTTTTCTAGAAAGTCCTCACTGTTGCTCTCTCCATCCCAGATTAATTTCAGAGACTCGATTCGTTAATTTCAATGATTCATTTCACTGACCCAATTTCCAGTGTCCCTGCATGGCATTTTGCCTTCTTTTTCGTAACACAACAAATATTTATTGCTGTTTACCAATATATGTCTGATTTTGTTATCTAAATTAGTGTGATAGTCTACATATATTGAGATTTATTTTTAAAAGTGAAATAAAATAGTATATTTTTTGTGCCAGATAAATCCTGTTCTGAATATTTTGATAAAATATATAATCTGCTAGTAAAATGTGAAGTATAATTTCTGAAAATGACCCTTTTTACACCTGGGATTAAGATGTGTTTCGGGTGGTCAGCGCTAAATAAATACAGGTCTAAACGGTGTCTGTATTCTTAGATAAAATTTCAAATGCATCTGGGAGAAAGAGCACACTATTTATTTATTTCTGAGCTTTTTTTGTCTTTTCTGACTTTTGTTGTGCTTTTATATCACACAGTAACACAATAACAGTGATTGATGTATGTCGTCATGAAATCAGAGACCCTCCCCTCCAAATCCAAACACAAGTGGTCACAGGAGACGCATTTAAGTGACCAGGCGTAAACAGCGACGTGTATCACCCGAGATGAATCTTACTACCAGGTGTAAACAGCGTCAATAGGTCACACTGATTACTGTATGGACCTTGAATACGGTGATCAATACAAACCAAATATGTAGAACTATAAGTCAGTACAATATGCCTAGGGACTGCCAGGGGATGTCATCTGATAAAAGAGATTGTGTTTGCATCCAACAGTTCACTAATATTTTATACTATTAGAAAATCCTGAATATCCACTATTGTAAGAACCATTTTGTTTCACCTGTGATGGTAAGTGATGATAGCCGTCAGTGCTCTCACACAGATACGGTAACACATTAGGTGCACTTTCTCACTGAGTACATTTTTCATTCTGCAAACACACACACAAACGTACATTTTAATGATCTGTATCATCAGACTCTATAATCTGAAAACTTCACTACTTCACTGAGGCCATACTTAAAAATAAATGCTGAGATTGTAGTTGCACCACAGCATGGAGTCCCACAGCAAAGCAATTTACTGACAGGAAAGTGTTTTATATATATTTATATATATATATATAATTTTTTTCTTACCTCCCATTGGGCAGAAGACCAATAATGGTGGTGAAGACAACCAATAGGCTCACTCCAGTGACTGCTAATGTCAACCTGATAAATGCAAAACAAGAGATTTTACCACTAATATCTGAAAACGTCTAGGTTACGTATGTAACCTCCGTTCCCTGATGGAGGGAACGAGACCATGTGTCGAAGAAGCGACACTAGGGTCTCAAGAGAGACCCCTAGTGTCGCTTCTTCGACACAACGTCGAAGTGAGCGACAGACGGGGAACAAATCTGTTTCAATTTTGAATTTTATTTTCGGCTTTAATTCAAGGGACAGAAAAGGTGGACAGCAAATCATAAGAGTAAGACAAGGGCTATAGGATGAGAACACAACACAGGTCAGACTCAAACCTGCTTGTGTGCTCCAGTATGTCAAGAGCATGTGTGCCAGGGAAATGCAGTGTAATATATTATACAATGTAAAAATTTTAACTGTATTTTCGGCTTTAATTTGAAGTACAGAAAAGGGTGGACAGGAAATTATAAGAGTAAGAGATATATATATATATATATATATATATATATATATATATATATATATATATATATATATATATATATGTATATATATATATATATATATATATATATATGTATATATATATATATATATATGTTAGTTTAATTTAGTCATTTAAACTGACTAAAATCAATGTTACAGCTTTTCCTGAACATTTCCTAATGTTCTTTTTTTTTACTATCAATCTCCACTTTAACTTTCACATTGTTCTTCTTTTGCTTTTAGCATTCATCACCTACTGATCAGGGAGGAGAATTTAGAGTAAAAAAGGACTTAAATATTGATCTGTTTCTCACCCAAACCAATCATATCACTTCTGAAGATTTAACCACTATAGATTTAACCACTGGAGTCATATAGATTACTTTTATGCTGCCTTTATGTGCTTTTTGGAGCTTCAAAGTTCTGGTCACCATTCAATCACATAATATGGACCTACAGAGCTGAAATATTCTTCTTAAATCTTCGTTAGTGTTCTGCAGAAGAAAGAACACATCTCATGAGGGTAAATACTTTTAATTATTTTACCATTTTCTTCCCCAATTCATCAACAAATACATTGTGCCCTAATAATGTGAAAAATTCAGTAGTTGTTTGAGGTTGTTTATTTGTTGCCAAAAGTATTTATTTAGAATTGATGTATCGTGCCAAAGCCAAAATATTTGTATCAATCCAACCCTAATGTGAATGCTACTCACTGCAACTCATCCACAGCCCGACAAAGACATCCAATTTAATGCCTGATTTCTCTGAAATCTTTCATTTAACATTAAAGACTTAACAGTTGTAGAGTTGCTGGAATGTTCTGAGCACTTAAATTAATGGCAACACAGAACATTTATGTTTGTGTCCATTATTCAATTAATCCCATTATACCCAGGTGGAAACATCTGATTTAATGGATCTCAGATATTAAGCTCTTCTACATCTCAAATGTACATGCGGGACAGTGAGGAGTTTCTATTAAGAAATGTGGGTTAAGGCCATTGCCCTGACTGACATTAATCCTACACAAGCTCCATATGGCCCTGAGGGGAAGCAGAATTAGCCTATATTTTAAATAGCTAAAGTCAGACTTGTGTTCCAGGACAACGACATAAGACTAATAAGTTAGAATGATGTAGAATTCTAACATTGTCTGGTCAAAACAAGGTTGGACCATTATTCATTCCAAGTATAGACACATGTAAATGCCTTTAATTGCTTAAATATTACTATTAAAGAACAGTTGGCCACCCCACTCACAATTGCAGTTTTGGTCATTTTTTGGCACAATTTAGTTCTTTAGAGGTGAAATGATCTCTGTACAAATGTACAAACTTAACATGTGCGCACACCAAGGTCGCCAAACCTCTCCGTCCCGGGTGTCATTGTATCCACTCACCCCCACCCCCCCATTTCTGTACCACCACAGACTGATCGCTTGCCCCTGCCTGGACACCCCTTTGAAAAACTCCTGGCTCCGCCCCTGACAGTTTGATCTTCAGTGAATGACAACTAAAATTCTGCTGTTCCTCACACAAAGACATTGTATGGCTTCAGAAAATTGAAATACATCATACAAGTCTTTTAGACTGCAATAATTATTATACATTTTTTATTTTTTTATTTTTTTTGGGACAATGACAGTCCCTGGTCACTGTACGCACTGTTCTTATAAGAAAACATTGACTGAAATATTCTTCCTTTTTGTACAACAGAAGAAGAAAAAAAGCCATACAAGTTTGGAACGGCATGACGTTAGTAAATGATGACATAATTTTCATTTTGGGTAAAACTGTGTAAAAACAAGACTAAAACATAACAACTTGGGACTGTTATACTTATAGTATGTGGACAATAACAAGTTTGTAAAAATAAAAAAAAACGAGTATCTTTTTCTTATCACAGACATGTAAACGAGAATTAAACAGCAGTGCCTTCAGCCCAGAGATTAGCTGCTCTTCTCTTTACGAAGCAACAGTTTCTAATTTGAATACTGAATGCACAGAAAGAAGCAGAGGCCTTATCACTTAACATATTAACTAGTAATGCAACTTATTCCACAGTCACTCCCTCCATTGTACTTTCCATCTTCTATTCCCTCCCTTAAACTTCCGAACACTCAGAAAAGTTCAAAGAGGTCAAATTGAACAAGGATGTACTTCCCTCACTCTACTCTTCATCTTTTTCTTTAATGTCCATTACATTACAACAGTGGTGGTACTATGTTCAGTGACAGTTTCTGGTTTTACTATAGTACTTTGATATATATCATGGTACTAATAGATTACTATACTCATGTAATACCACACTACTCAAGGTACTCCAAAGAATATGATGGCACAGCACATGGAACATGTCCAAAAAACCATGATGGTCCAAAACCTGTGGTTAGGTTTGTACTTTTTTGTTAACAGTGGCTTCATTTCTCCTTTAGCATCTAATATAGCAGGGGTTCTCAACGGGGGGCATTCAAGGGATGCCAGGGGGCGCCGAGAGCCAATTAGTAGAGAGCATTAGGTTACAAATGGGGGGCTTGATGATATATTTTATTAATAAAATATATCATCAA
The DNA here is from genome assembly GCA_032164185.1 of Moxostoma hubbsi. Classification (NCBI taxonomy): domain Eukaryota; kingdom Metazoa; phylum Chordata; class Actinopteri; order Cypriniformes; family Catostomidae; genus Moxostoma; species Moxostoma hubbsi. The sequence continues at coordinate 12,617,546 of JAVLUX010000046.1, forward strand.
GTTCCTCTTTACATTAAAACATTTATTTAAAACTTGGAGTAAATCAGTTCTCCATTAAACGGGTTGGTACGCATTTACGGTATGGTTGGTATGCATTCATCTGATTCTGAAGTCTAGCGACGCATCTGCAGGATCTGGTTTAGCAGCATCAAACAGACGTCTATACTTATCTATTATATGTACATATATAATAGAGTCACAACCTCTGCTAATGCACCTGTATGGCTCTGTAGATGGATACAGCTTAATGGCCAGAGCCACGCGAACGCTATGCGGGTGCGTTTTTACTCGCAGATTGGTAGTTTTTTTATTAAGATGAAATAGAAATGTGTAAATCCTAAAAAATAGGCTAAATATTTATTTATTTATTTTTTAGTGTACGAAAAAAATAACTTGTTTTTTTTTGCCTTCATAAATTCCAAGAGATGACAGAAAATGAATCAATAAGAACCTGATGAAAGGAGTTCCAACTCAGAATAATATCAGAATAATTTAGCCACATAAATTAGGTGTTATCTTTTTATAGATGTTATAGATAACCTTACTGTTGTTAATACCAGAAAATGTACACATCCAACATGGGGTAAGGGAATGAGTAGGGGGGCGTTCATCAAAAAAAGTTTGAGAACCACTGAGTTAAAGGGATAGTTCACCCAAAAATGAAAATTCCCTCATCATTTACTCACCTTCATGCCATGCCAGATGTTTATGACTTTCTTTCTTTTGCTGACCACAAACAAATATTTTTAGAAGAATATATCAGCTCTGTAGGTCCATACAATGAAAGTGAATGGTGACTAAAAATTTGAAGCTCCAAAAATCTCATAAAGGCAGCATAAAAAAAATCCATGTGGTGTAATCCATGTCTTTTAGTGAAGATATGACATATGTGGGTGAGAAACAGATCAATATTTACAGTAAGTCCTTTTTTTTTTTACTATAAATCTCTTTATACTTAAACTTACACATTCTTCTTTTTTTTTCTTTTGCTGTTTTTTTTTCATTATTTTTGCATTCTCCGTGCATATCTCCACATACTGGTAGGAGCTGGTCCAAGTTCAAGATTCATTGTAAAAAAGGACTGAAATGTTTTTTTTTATTATTGTTTCTCACCCATACTTATCATTTACCTTCAGAAGACATGGATTTAAACACTGGAGTCCTATGGATTCATTTTATGCTGCCATTTTGGAATTTTCTGAGCTTCAAAGTTCTGGCCACCATTCACTTAAACAATTAGTGAATGGTTTGTTTGTGTTCAGCAGAAGAAAGAAAGTCATACACAACTGGGATGGCATGAGGGTGGGTAAATGATGAAAAAAAAAAATCATTTTTGGGTGAACTATCCCTTTAACATCTCCTAGTCCTCACGTCTCTTTAATACATACATAAATAAGGGTTTATTTGACATTTTACAAATAAGAAAGAAAGTGATCAAAATCCCTGTACTGTATGTGTACCTCACCTCAGTGGACCCTCTTGCTCACCTGAGAGGCAGCAGAAAGCCATAACGGATGATCACTCCAAGACCCCACAGTACAGTCAGTCTTGTGCTGATGTGCTGGAAGTTATAGTTACTTCTGGTCAACAGGTTCCAAGACTCCAGCTCCTCTGCCGTGAAACGTTTGGTAACCTCGTCGTCTACGATGCTTTCAATGCCACGGCGGAAAAAGTAGAAGGTGTCTGACATTTCAAACTCTGAGGAGTAAGGGGTGGAGCGTATGGTGGGGAAGCCATCCAACTCTCGGTTCCTGACATTTCGCCGAATCTCTTTGAGCTCGTCCTCCAGCGACGTGGGTTTTTTAGCAATAATGCCTGAGAGAAAATGACAATGTGAATTTAAGTGTTATCGTATTGAAAAGCAAAATCCAGCCTAACGTGTGGTCACACTAGACTTGACACTAGGCCACACTGCTTGATCTTTCTGTGGATAGGTTAACTGACAAAAACACCTCTGTGAACATCCTGGGAGATCAGATCACTGGGGCACAACAAAACAAGCAATGTCATGGACAATTTACATGAAGATGAGCACACACAGCAGGAGTACATGGTTGTTTACTCAATGATTCAGTGCTTATGGTGTTTACGTATATACAGGGGACCATACCATTAGTGTAAGGCTTGTATAGAAGATGATTCTTTTCCTTGGCTCCTCTTTCCATCCTCAGTGTGGCCCACTGGAAAACAGAAGAATGAACAAACATAAACAAATTCCATCTTTTTTCAACAAATTAGTTGTTATCTACCTTAAGAAAAACACAACATTTGTCCAGCTCAATATAATAGAGATAACTAACAACATGCAATCCGGCTTTAAAATTAACATGAAATAAAAAATTGACCCCATTTAATTTCTTAATGCACATTCCTGGTTATTAATGGGCCTGCCCCCCCCCCCCCCCCCTCCCCCCCTCCCAGTGGCCCCCCTAAATTGTAGTGGTAGAACAGTAAGAGTGGTATTCTCATTTTCCATCCCACTGAGAGTTCAGTGACCCCACATCATAAAACATAGACCAAACTATTTTATATTTAAACAAAACATCAATGCACTACAACTGCATAATACTATTTAGAGGGGTAAAGTTTCATTTAAGTTTGAGTGGTGGTGGCATAGTGGGCTAAAGCACAGAACTGGTAAAGCAGAAGGTTGCCAGTTTGGTCCCCACAGTCACCACCATTGTGTCCTTGAGCAATGCACATAACTCCAGGTTGCTCCGGGGGATTGTCCCTGTAGTAAATACACTGTAAATCATATTGGATAAACGCGTCTGCCAAATACATAAATGTAAAATGTAATTGTATGTTCATATGTATTAAATATTTGCTTATGGTTCATAAGAGATCGTCTGAAAAGTCCACACACTGTGTTAAAACGTCACTGGTGTCCAAGTGTGGGTGGAATTTTCAGACGGCCCCTTACAAGCGCTAGTTAATGAAAGCCCATCGGAGCAATTTCAGGCATAATTCTCCAGCACTGGCCATTTGAGTTCAAAGTTTTATGATATTGTATGATATTGTCATATCTTCTTTAACCGAATTGTGCTTATGATATCATCATAAATGGTCTGCGCAAGAGAGCACTGGTAGTAGAAAACAAATGTCAAATGAATAACGAGCCAACAACTTCTGGAGATAAGGTCAAAGTTCAGCGTTAGTTTCACATCTTCGGATGTGCCAGCTCCTGTTTCAGCTCTACTAAATGTGGATTATACGTGCTGTTGCTAATATAAGTTTAAGTTAAGTTACTTTTATAGTGCAATGTCCCATGTTATGATCACAAAACACTATCTGGATCTGATTTTCTGCCTTATTGAATGCACCTGAGCCTTGCACCTGAGATTGCTCTTATTTAGCAAGCATTCATTGTAAAACATGTTTTGCATGTATAGCCTACACCTGTTTGGTTTTCATTTCTCGAAGAACATACAGGTATTTTTCCACCGTCTTTTATTCAATGTTATGCACTGTACAATGCAGAAACAAGACATATGTAGTGTAAGTTTGGCAAAACAAACAATGAAGCACTCTGATGTAACAGCCCACAGGAACAGATGTAAAGAAACTGGTATGAAGAAACAGCAGTTAGTGTTACAAACCGCATCTGCACAAAAACATAAAATTGGAACCCTTATAAATTGCTAAAGCCCAAACAAATGTTTTAACTTCAGTGAGAAAGGCTCTTATACACTAAGTTCGCCACATCAACACACTTCAACCTAATAATTTATACAGATTAATATCGGTACTGTTGGGTCCATGCACAAAAATAAAAAGCAAACACGCAACTAACCAGGAGAGCGAGAACAAAGCTGCAGAGTTGATCCTGCTTCTTCTTTTGCAAACAACATACATGAGAAGCACTAAATAGTTTACAGGGAAGATAACAAACACCTCTTTACACCATTTATCAGTCAAATACTTAACATGCATCAATCACATGTGAGAGGCACACATGTGCTCAGTAAATGAGAATTGAGCTTAATATTAGCAACAGCATTCTCTTATTAGAGGCGCACACCAAGCGCACTCAATAAGTTATGCTCATAGACACTGACAGACATAATAATGATTAAAAATAAACATATTAAAGCCATCTAGTTGGTCACTTATAATTACGAAGCATGCAAGTTTTTAAAAACTCAGTAATTGAGATACATGCATTTAAAAATTCAGTTGTTACACTGGACCATTTAAAATGAACAAGTGAATTTAAAAATGTGCTTAAAAATACTTAAAAGAATCTTAAAGTAAATGGTGTCCATTTACAAGACCCGTACATGCTGATTATAGCCTACAGCTTAACTTCTTATCTAAAATCTGTAGGCTATCTTTCATTTTACCCAAGAATCTGACTGCATTAGTCATTATAAAGAATAGCATGGCAACATGGGTATAATATAATAATTGAACCATTTGTCATGAGCCTGTTGTTTAGTGAATCTTTGGTTGTCTTTAAAATAAACTGCATGTTTGCAAATGCATCTGATGAGCTTTGTGGTTCTTTCCTGAATTATTTCCAGGAAAAGTTGAATGGTGTCCGCCAGTGCTTTATAGATGAGGCTTCAGATTTTTTTTTTGCCAGAAAACTCTTGTCAATATTTTTCTAGTTTTACTCCTACAAACCCCTCCTCTATCAGTGACTTAATACTGAAGTCCAATTCTTCCTCTTGCCGACATGATCCTGCTCCCATATCCCTCCTCAAACCCAAGTCATTCTGTCATCTGTGCACCTATCTCACATTTCATAAACAGGTATCTAGCTTCTGTTTCTCTCCCTTTACCACTTAAAACTGCGGCAGTAACTCTAGCACTTAAAAAACCTATCGTGGACCCTACTTTTTTCCAATTTCCGCTCTATCTCTAACTTACTATTCATTTCCAAAATTCTGGAAAGAGTTGTTGCCTCCCAGTTACAATCTTTCCTTGTTCAAAATGATCTTTTTGACCCTTTCAGTCTGGCTTTCACCCACATCACAGTACTGAAACTGCCCTTGTAAGGGTTGTCAATGACCTACTACTCACTGGTGACTCTGGTTTTCTCTCCATTCTTTTATTACTTGATCTTAGTTCTGCTTTTGATACCGTTTGCCATGATTTACTTCTCTCATGCCTCTTGGATGTTGGTGGTGTTGCTTTCTTCAGGCTTTCTTCTTACCTCATGGATAGACTGTTTTACATTTCAATGCAGAATAATCAGTCACCTACTGATTCCCTGAAATTAGGTGTCCCTCAGGGATCAGTTCTTGGACCACTACTATTCATTATATATATGTATATATACTGCCTTTGGGTCAAATAATTTGCAGTCACGGTTTCAGTAACCTCTTTTATGCTGATGACATTCAAATATGTACAGCTTGTAGATCTGCTCCCACTCTCCTGACTGGTCCACTATCAACATGTTTAAATTAAATTAAAAAAATGTCAACTCCAACTTCCTAAAATTGAACATGGATAAACTGAGATCATTATCATTTAAACACCAACACTTATGAAAAGAATTATGACACTGGTTGTGATATTGATGGCACTTTCATTAAACCATCCAATACTGTAAACCATTAAGGTATCATATTTGATACCTCTCTCACTTTTGAAGCTCATACTAAATCTGTATCTAAAATTGCTTTCTTTAAACTTCAACACATTGCTTGCCTTTGTCCCTTTATCAGTCTCAAAGATGCCAAAACACTGGTTCATGCATTTATATCCTCACATCTTGACTATGTAATGCCCTCTTCATTGGATTACCTGCTAGCTCTATTGCTAGGTTGCAATATATTAAAAATTCTGCTGCTAGAATTCTTACACATACCAAGCGCTCAGCTCATATTACTCAATTCCTGTTTGAACTTCACTGGTTACCAGTTTTGTTTCACATCAAATATAAACTAATCCTGCTCTCATTTAAATCCCTTCATGTTCTGGCACCTCATTGGTGAATTGCTTCTCCCCTACAACTCGAGCCGCTCGCTTAGGTCTTCTGGTTCCAGACTCCATTCTGTCCCTAGTTCTCGCCTCTCTACTTTGGGTGGCAAGTCATTCAGCATGGTAGCTGAAACACAGCATTACCGTAACACTGTTATAGTCTAATGCTGTATTAATATAACACTGTAATAGTGAAGAATTGTAATAATGGAATGCTATAATAGTGTAGTGCTGTAACAGTGTAACATTGATATAGTTTAATGTTATATTACAATAACATTGTATTTCTGTAATGCTGTTATAGAGTAACGCTGTATTATTGTAATGCTGTTATAGTGTAATGTTGTGTTACTGTAACACCGTAAAGGTGCAACATTGTAATGTATAATGCTGTTATAGTGTTTAGTACTGTATTACTGTAATACTGGTATAGTGTAACTCTGTAATAGTGTAACATTGCATTACTGTTATGCTTTCATTGTGTAACACTGTATTACTATAATGATATTATAGTGAAAATCTGTATCACTGTAATGCTCTAATAGTGTAATGCTGTAATAGTACTGCACTGTTAGTGTAACACTGCATTACAGTCTGTATTAAGGCTGTATTACTGTAACACTGTAATAGTGTAACACTATAATAATGTAACACTGTATTGCTGTAAGGCTGTATTAATGTAAAGCTGTAATAGTTTAACACATTATTACAGTAACACCGCTATAGTGTAATGCTGTATCACTGTAATACCTAATAGTGTAATGTTGTAATAGTGGAACGCTGTTAGTGTAACACTGCATTACTGTTATGTTATAATGTAAGGCTGTACTACTGTAGCAATGTAATATTGCAATGCTGTAATAGTTTAACACTGTATTACTGTGAGTCTGTAACACTGTAATAGTACAACATTTACTGTTATGCTGTTTTACTGTGAAACATTTAGTTAACATCAAGATGACTACAAAAGTCACACAAACACAGAAATCTGATACAACACACACACACATGCATCCTTAAAGTTGAGAAAGAACTGTTTTCCTGGGGAACAACAAGCACTTTATTAAAGAGCTGTGGGAGGTGGAATAATGTCAGCATACTTATTCAGGCATGTGGACTGCACAATGCCAGACTTACTAATGCCTCCTACATACTACACGACTTTCAAATAGATTGGATCGTGGTACCATATTGCATTATTATCATATTGCACATCTGTCTGTCTTGTCGTGGAAGTCATAACATTTTCAAATTACAGGAAAAATCTGCAAAAGGGTTGAACACATTACAAAACGTTTCACTATTGACGAATCCCCGACCACTGGACTTCAAATTACGTTTCACAACAGAGTACACGCGAGAAGTGATACGAGATACGAAAACAAATGCTATGTTATGCATTTCAGAATATGAAGTGTATGGTTTTGAATCGCCTAAAGGCATCATATATTTTATTGGTTACAATATGAAAAAGTACTTCGTACTGAAAAGTACCTATTTCTTTACCTGACTGTCCAAGAGAATTTGCAATTTCTCCCCAACTCTTCTCTTTCTCCACCCGGTTGTGGTACAGTTCAGATGAAACATCTAAAAGTCCTGGTGCTTCTGCCAATTTTCAAATAAAATTTCCTCCATTTCTTCGGTCCAATGAATCTTTATTGATACCGCAGCCATGCTAGTTGATGTTCTGTTGCAGGTTCATCAGGACTCCTCCCACTGAAACTTCCCGTACCCTGTTTCTTGCTCTCTCCTTGGCTGTAGATCAACGCTGCAGTTGTATTCATTCAAAAAATATTTCACATTGCACAATTTGGAATCGCAGACAGGTCTAGATATTAAACATTCTAGATATCTCGCTGACATCGGAGATGCGACGGCGCTTCTCTCAAATCGCGTCTTTGATAGTTCATACATTGCGATCGTCGCTCCGATTTGCCTATGATTTCAGGCTTTTGTCGGCGATCTCCACAAAACTTGTCGGCGAGATAAAATCGTGCTTAAAATCGTGTAGTGTAAACTCAGCACAAGACTCACAATATGGAAACACAAGCTGATGCTCTGGGTATTAAAATCATGTGAAAGTTTCACTTTAAATTGAAAAGAGCCTAAACTGGACCCTCTATCTTACCTTTTCATTTCTTAATGGAAATTATGAATCTTCATAGCCTGCACAAGGGTAGAGCCCGTTGAGGATACATTATGGACATGTATCAACGTTTGCTATTCTTTCAAAGGTGCTCATGACGTGGCGTCTTTCAATCTTTCCCTCTGCTGTATGTTTGTAATTGAATTCATGCTGATGCACAATAAAATGTGGCACGTCTTCAAACAGATGTGAGAGTTACAGCAGAGGGGATGATTTCTAGCAAATAATGACTTACATTTCTGCAATTTCAATCACAATTTCTTAACACAAAGCTATGGTTTGACTTCAGAAGACTTTGCAGACTGTGTAGATAGTGTCCACAGAAAAAGAGCTGCAAGAAGCCCACATGCAGAATGCACAGCAGTTAAACAACCAATTCAGATGGGTGTGGGGTAAAGTTTTAATAAATGAGCCACAACTGGAGAGGAGAAGCCATCTGCTCGTCACTCCTCCACCATGCCTGTCTCTCAACCTTCTTTCACTTTAATTTTAATATGTTGGAAAAAGTGTTGATGAGGGAAGCAAGAATCCACTCTCTAGAAACATTAACCTGACGTGCACTTGAAAAACAGTTTATTTTCATCCAGAAAAAAGGAATGAAAAAGGAACAAGTTGAACTCAATGAACTCACCTCAAACACCTTCAGCAGCATCTTCATGTAGAGCCTACGTATGCCGAAGGACAGACCAAAAATGGCGGGAACAATGATGAAGACCAAAAGCAGTGTGAACCAGACAGTGAATGAGATGCCCAGCAGCATGCATAGCAGGTTATTAAATGGAGACATGAATGGACCCATATTTGCAGGACAAAAAGGTTTTCTTTCAGACAATAAATAATTGGAAGGAGAAGCTGGACACCTCAAAGGGTGATTTTATCAAGTCGTTTTAGGATGAAAGTCTCCAGACCATGATGTGGAATGGGTCCACAAAGAAGTTCTTCATATCTATGAGTGCTGTTCCACAATTGGAAGAAGAAAGCACATCCTTCTATGTGTTTGGTGCTGGCCCAGAGGTGATTTACTTCACTTTTAATGAGTCATATCATTAGGAAATGTGCAACTTCAGATGCCTTTAGACGTCATGATGCACAATTACTTATATTCCACTCACTTCAAAACTGAAAATAGGATGCAATTCTTTCAGGAAAGGCTCTGAAATGTGCACACCTGGAAAAGAAACAGAAGCATGATTAAAATTCACTCATAGGCAAATTACACAGTGACATCAACAAACTATTTGGACACTTCAAGGAATAAGTAGTTCATGTGATATTATGTGCAAAAATAACTTAAATGCAAATATAATGCAAATTATCATGTAAAAGTGTGAGTAACTTAAACGTAAACCAATCAGCCACAACATTAAAACCACCAGCCAAATATTATGTAGGTCCCCCTCCTGCTGCCAAAACAGCGCCAACCCGCATCTCAGAATAGCATTATGATATGCTATTCATCACACAGAGTGGTTATATGCGTTACCATATTTGTCAGTTCGAACCAGTCTGGCCATTCTCTGTTGACCTCGCTCATCAACAAGGAATTTCCGTCCACAGAACTGCCTCTCACTGGATATTTTTTGTTTTTGGCACCATTCAGAGTAAATTCTAGAGACTGTTGTGTGTGAAAATCCCAGGAGATCAGCAGTTACAGAAATATTCAAATCAGCCCGTCTGCCACCAACAATCATGCCACAGTCCAAATCACTGAGATCACATTTTTCCCCATTCTGATGGTTGATGTGAACATTAACTAAAGCTCCTGACCCGTATCTGCTTTATTTTATGCATTGCACTGCTGCCACATGATTGGCATGGATGATTGTTGGTGCCAGATGGGTTGGTTTGGTAACTGCTGATCTCCTGGGATTTTCACACACAACAGTCTCTGAATGGTGCCAAAAACAAAAAACATCCAGTGAGTGGCAGTTCTGCAGATGGAAATGCCTTCTTGATGAGAGAGGACAACAGAGAATGGCCAAACTGGTTGGAACTGACAAAGTCTACGGTAACTCAGATACCCACTCTGTACAATTGTGGTGAGAAGAATAGCATCTCAGAATACTATTGGCGGCACGAGGGAGACATACACAATATTAGGTAAATGGTTTTAATATTGTGACTGATCTGTGTATATTTCTCACCCACACCTATCATATCACTTCTGAAGACATCGAGTAAACCACTGGAGTCATATAGACTGGCTTTTTGAAGCTGCAAAGTTTTGTTCACTGTTCACATGCATTGTATGGACCTACAGAGCTGAAAATCATAATTTGTGCTCTGCAGAAGAAAGTAAGTCACAGGTCATTTTTGGGTTTACTTTTCCTTTACGTTTCCAAATACTTTTAATGCCATTGTCCTTTTCTATTCTGAGCACAGCCTCAAACCAAACAGCATATAAAATACAAAGTGACTGCACCCACCAAAGTAAACTCAACAGAAGCCAAATGACAGCATGACAGCACATTCAGCATGTCACAGAGACACTGAATTACTTGAGATCTCGAACAAGGCGATATTTGAGTCAGATCTCCCACGAGAACAGTGGTGTGAGACATTCATGCATAATAGAGAAGAGAACAGAAGAAAACAGAAGAGAATAGAGAGAGGAGAGCAGAAGGGAAGAAAACAGAAGAGAAGAGAATAGAGAGAAGTAAACAGAAGAGAGAAGAGAAGAGAATAGAGAGAAGAAAACAGAAGAGAGAGAAGTAAAAAAAAGGAAAATGTGTGTGTGTGTGTGTGTGTGTGTGTGAGTGTGTGTGTTATATATTTTATTTTATTTATACATTTATTTAAAAAGAGATTCTAAGAAACCTCATATTATTTAATATATTCTTCTTGAAAAAAAAAAGAAGATGATGATGATAGTCTCGGTAACCTCTGCTCCCTGATGGAGGGAACGAGACGTTGTATCGATGTAGTGACATTAGGGGTCTCTCTTGAGAGCCTTGGTTGCCTCTTATCTTTGAGAAAAGGTGAACAGAATTTGCATGCACCTCCCCCGGACATATGGGTATAAAAGGAGGGAAGCGTGCGTCTGTTCAGACAGGTTTTGAGCTGAGGAGCCAAGAGTAAGGTCCCGGCCCTTTCAGCGGCTAAGTACAGTGTTGTGGCAAGAGGGACACAAAGTCTCATTCCCACCATCAGGGAACGGATTTTACGACAGTAACCAAGATATTCCCCTTCTGTAACTCACTTGACATTGTGTCGATGTAGTGACATTAGGGGTCCCTATCTAAAAACGCCACACCACTGAACGTGTTAAGTGGACTGCTGATGCAGGTACAAGCAAGCTGCTGCGTTCGAAAATAGCAGGTGCATCACACTGAACGTAACCTTTATCCAACGCCCCAAGAGACATCATATAGTTCCCCACATCCCTGAGGGAGGGAAGGGACGTAACTAGCCTGGGAGCAGGCTGCACCAGCCGCAGCCTTTTCTCTCTCTATGTTTTCTCTCCACAGATTGTTAGATGCAGCTGGGGCCATCTAACAGTATAACACGCATTGGGGAAGGCGTTCTTTTCCAATCCTATACTTTCAGGGGGACAAGACCCCGCGGAGTCAAAACACGGGACAAGACCGGCTCAACCCAGAGATCGTAAAATCTCGTGAAGGTATTGGGTGTTGCCCAGCCCGCTGCTCTGCAGACATCTGCTAGAGAGGTGCCATTGGCCAGTGCCCACAAGAATGCCACACACCTTGTAGAGTGTGCTCAAACCCACAAGGGGGCGGGCACAGCCTGGGTCTGGTAGGCCAATGCACAATCGCGTCCACAATCCAGTGGGCAAGCTTCTGTTTGGAGAAAGTGTTCCCTTTCCACTGTCCACCAAAGCAGACAAAGAGCTGCTCAGAGTGTCTAAAGCTCTGCGTGCGATCCAAATATGTGAGAATTTGCCAAGGAGGTGCTGTCGCGAGGAGCTTGACGTGACAGTGCGTCCGCTGTGGTATTTAAATTGCCTGGGATATGAGTGCCATGCAGCGACATCAGCCGCTGCTGACTCCAAAGGAGGAGATGGCGGGCGAGTTGCGACATGCGACGAGAGCGAATGCCGCCCTGGCGATTTATATACGCTAGTGTCGCTGTGTTGTCTAACCGAATAAACACGTGCTTGCCATGGATCAATGGCAGAAATCTGCACAGGGCAAGAAATACAGCCAGTAACTCTAGGCAGTTGATATGCCAACCCAGCATGGGCCCCATCCAGGAGCCAGTGGCTGCGTGCCTCTTGCACATGGTATCCCAGCCTAACTGGGAGGTGTCTGTAATAAATATGCATCTGAACACCTGCTGTAGGGGGACTCCAGTCCGTAGAAAACAGAGGTCTATTCAAGGGCTGAATAAGTGACAGCAGAAAGGGGTGAAGGTAACACGGTATGTGCCGTGGCGCCATGCCCACCTCAGGACTCGAGTCTGAGGCGAGTGCTGAAGCGGTTTCATATGCATCAACCCAAGCATCGCGACCATCGCTGAGGATGCCATATGCCCCAGGATCCTCTGAAATGGCTTTTTTTTCTGTTTTTTATTTCAGTCTGAATGAACTCAGGCAGTCATTGAGACTGAGATGCTCTGAACAATGGAGAGATTGCTCTTTTCCCAGTGTGCTAAGATTAGCCAGTCGTCAATGTAGTCGAGTATGTGAATGCCCACTTCCCTTAACGGGGCAATTGCTGCCTCTGCGACTTCCATGAAGACGCGAGGGGACAGGGACAGATCGGGACAGACCTTGTACTAATACGCCTGGCCATCGAAAGGGTCTGTGATGGGGTAATATTGAGACGTAAAAGTACGGATCCTTTTCTACCGCTGCAAACCAATCTTGATGCCGGATGCATGTCAGAATACATTTCTGCATCAGCATCTTGAACGGGAGTCAAGGCCCGATTCAGAACTTGCAGGTCCAAGATTGGCTGCAACCCACCTCCTTTCTTGGGTACGATGGAGTAAGGGCCGTAGAAACCCTTCTCCATATCGGCTGGAGGCAGGGCCGTGCACAGACATTTTGAGGGGCAGGGGCTCAAGTGGAAAAAAAGGGCACTTCTCATAATTACGTTTTTTTTTTTTACTTTTTTTAAACAAAAAAGAATATATATTAACACAACTCTTACTTCTTTTTTAAAAAATAATTTAAAAAGTTAAATCCTCAAACTCATGCAATTGTTTCATTTTCAAAAGATGTCTACAAAATAATCAGTTCACACAGAAACCATGGGCGTGTTTTACTAATAATTTGTTTATTTTTGCACAAGGCGGCACTACATCATTTTAATTATTTTGGTGTTATCAGAATACATAACACTTTAAAATCAACACAAATATTCACTCTAAACTGAAGAGGGATGTTGCTGCTTGATTTTACTGAAAAAAAATCACTGCAAAAATGATTGACAAAATACAAAAATACAGCAACTTAATAAAATTATTACAAAAAAGGTCTTCTACTTCAAAATAAAATCTGTTACTTCCATTCCCTGGTTGTCTCTCCTTCCTCCCTTACAGCGGCAACCTTCTGGGGGCCATGTCCCTGTAGATGTTTATTACTTCACTGTGGTTTACAGGAATATCTTTCTCAATAGCCAGGAGGAGGAGATCAGAAAGCCATAGGCTTCTGAGTGTGTCTTTAACCAGTTTGAGCTTGGAAAATGACCTCTCCACTGTTGCTGTTGACACTGGAATTGTTGCATAAGTTCTTATCATTTCCACCAGTGTTGGAAAGATGTCCTGTCCACTGTTGTCTCTCAGTGTTTTTAACATCTCCTTCATGGTGGATGTTTTAAACCTACTATCCTCCATCTGTGTGCATCTGTAGATTTCTTCTAAATTCACCAATTTAGGGGTGACGTGACATGCCCCCACATAAGAATTTTTTGAAAAATAACCCCTGAAATGATGACTTCTGGTGAATAATGTATGCAATCATACATTATAGCATATTATAGGCCTATATCTTTATAGAATATAGCAAAGTAGGCCTAATCATCAATATAGTAGGGTGCAAATATAATACCAACAAAGTAGGCCTATCATGATCATTTTGCCAACAAAGAACCATGGATTTGTTTAGTTTATAATATGTTTTATTTTTAACTTAAACAAATACAACATATAACAATCAAAACTCATCGGCTTAGACTGCATTTGAAGAAAAATAAACACAACAGTTTTCTGTAGCCTTGTGCGAACTTATTCAATAAAATTAGACTTCTAGAATGTTCTTTCCAGTGCAAAAAATTATATTTAAATTTAGTAGTTTTTCTTATCATAGCCTACAAATGTCTTTTCCTCGATTTACTGAAGCCTATATGTAAAACTACTGTCTATGTGTACAACGCATTTGCAGCTGCACATCGCGGGCGTCGTTACACGTCAGAGCCCGCCAAGAGGGCGTGCGTGGCCTCAGATAGTCCCCGAATTTGCCATTATAGCAGGTCTTCGTTCATTCATAGTCTGTCTGTCTGACATATATTAGAAGCCTGTGTATATCTGTCATTGATTTGCACTGAATTGATTCTCAAAAATACGGAACAAAGTGCGTTCCATATCACTTCAATACGGAACAAGACTTTTATGTGTCAAATACGGGAAGATTCCGTATTATATACGGAACGGTTGGCAACCCTACATGAGGCATGCGGTTAACTATATTTGTCTTTGGCTAATCAGCAGTATCGAGGCACTGGTGGTTTAATCTTTTGTTCATCGTCAGTCACTCACCTCAACACAAGCTAAGAAAAACACTGCTGTGCTGAGACTGGGGCCGCTGCTGCTGCTGCCTGCAGGTGTGTGTGTGTGATGTGCGCCGCTGCGCAGAGACGCGGGGGGGATGGGAGAGAGAGAGAGAGAGAGAGAGAGAGGGAGCGCTTCAGAACTCCTGACCTGATATTAGATACACTTTTCAATAAAAATATTTGTTTGACAGGGAAGCTGTGCGCAAACAGGAATATATATTATTTTTTCAAAAAAAAAAAAAAAAAAAAAAAAAAAAAACACCCCAGAAAAAGGGCACTTTCTCTCCAGGAATAAAAAGGGCAGGTGCTCAAGCCCCCTTTGATGTCTATGTGTGCACGTGCCTGGCTGGAGGGACAGGCTCTATCAAGTCCTTGTGTAGAAGAGTTGCAATCTCTGCATGCAGGGAGGCTTTTTTGCCCTGCACCGAGGTACTACGGATGCCGCTGAATTGGGGCGGGCGCCTGGTGAACTGAATCACATAGCCGAGTCAGATGGTCCTGGCCAGCCACCGCGACGGGTTGGAAAGCATAAGCCATGCGTCCGAGCTCCGGGCACTAAAGGGACGATCACGTGTGACATACCTGGGGGTGGGGCCTCGCCGCGGGGGGAAGCAGGTGACGTCACTTCGGGGAGCGCTGCTTTGTCCCGAGGTGGTTGTGCTGAGGAGAGGCTCGAAGCACTTATCTTGCTCCGCATACCCGGTCTGGGGAAGGAAGGTGACTGAGGAGGAGGTTCTGTAGCGACGACCTCTAGACTAGTCACCACCTGCCAGCCTGAGGCACGAGTGTGGTGCAGTTGGGCACGTGAAGGCGGAGGGTCAGCATTCATGGGGCCCGACTACAAGTGCTCGGTGTCTGATCGCCATGTGAGCGGCGGTTGTGGGCACTGGCTAATGACCCAGGGAGTGAGGAAACTGCTTCCTTTGCGACAACATGGGTACCGCAGCACGTTGGGGGTGCGGCAAGCAAAGGAAACGAAACAAAAGATTATCTACCGGCCCTCAACAGGGGAATGGAGTGGTCTGGATACCAGCTCTGTGGCAGATGTCTCTCTCCCTTTGTTGACTGTATCTGGAGCACTTGGGACCCTTCTGGGTCCGGGAGGTGGTCCGTGAGATGGGGGGCGTCCGCTTCCTGTGGGGAGCTCTACGCTGGGGCTGAGAGCTGGGGCCAGGCTGAGGCGGAGCTGCCTGGGGTTTCACCTCCGCAGGGGGATGCCCTTGGCGAGCAGACGGAATGCGGGATCTTGAGCCGTGGCCGGTCTATTTGGCCCGTTTCGCAGCCGACCCATCGGACCCCTCGGTTCTCCAAATTTTCAGTCCTCCCCTGATCAGCCCCAAAGTACGTCAGCTCACCGGGGAAATACCCGGTATGCCAGATTACCAGTCCAGCCCGGTCGGTCGCTGAGTGCCAGGACTACCCAAGTGCATGTCTCTTAGCGCTTTGGCCTGGTGGACTTGCAGGAGGGCCGTAGCATGCAGGGGAGAGGCGGCCTGTCCAGCGGCGCTGTAGGCCTTGGTCGCCAGAGACGACGTCAACCTACAGGCCTTGGTGGGGAGTGATGGTCGATCCCGCCAGGTGGCGCCGTTTTGCAGGCACAGGTGTACCAATGGACTGCCCCGCCGTCAAGGGTAGTGAGAGCGGATGAGCGAGGGAGTTGGTTTTGGGCAGTGAAAGGTGCCCTCCACGACTTTGTCAGCTCATCATACACTTCCGTGAAGAAAGGAACCAGTCTCATCTCGGAACCAGATGGGGGCAAACGAGCGCGCTGGGGAACGGGTGGTCTGTGGGGATTTACCTGTGGAAACCGCGGCCGTTACATTCCCAAAATCGCCCCCAGCACCGACCGCACCTGCCCTATACCCGTGGACAGAAGGCACGGCGTGGGGGGGCAGCTTTCCCCCGGAAGAAGGAGAGCCGCGACCCCAACGTCGAAGTGAGAACATGAGCATCCACAAACGCTGCCTCTGTGTGATCTCTGCCCAGACACGAGAGGCAGCGCCTGTGGCCGTCAGAAGCGGAGAGATAACAATGCATATAGGAATGACACAAAGACGGAAGGGCATCTTGAAAAAGACGCTCAACGTTCAACGTCAATGCGTTTACTCTTTTAGAAGGCTGTCGAAGTGCTCAGGGACGTAGTCTGCACTGGCGTGCAGAAGAGACAAGTTGCTGTGATCTTGATCTGTCAATTCAACAACATACTGATGTGTGTCTTGTTTTTGAAATAACAAAAGCAATTAATTAATGGGCTCATATTCCTTAAAAATCACATGTTGGATTATTCAAGGACTGAGGTCCTCCATTTTTGGTGTTAAGAGCCTACATTCAGACTTCAAAAAAGAAATTCTGAATTCTGACATTATAATACTGCAAGAAACATGGAATGTAAGAGATTTGTCCACTGGCTGCCCAATTGGATTTAAAGAAATTGTTCTACCATCAACCAAACTAAGAGTGGTGACTCAGGGCAGAGATTAAGGGAGAATGCTGATATGGTACAAAACAGAACTCATAGACTCAATCAAATCTATAAAAATTTGAAAATGTTACATTTGGTTAAAAATCCAAAAAGATATTGTCTCCACAGACTGTCACATATTCTTGTGTGCTACATATTTACCACTGGCTGAATCTCCCTATTACAATGAAGAAACCTTGTCCATCCTGCAAGATGAGATCTGCCATTTCAAGACAAAAGGAAATGTGGTAATGTGTGCCGATTTAAATGCCAGAACTGGAAATAAACCAGACTATTCAATACACAGGAAGACAGATATATTACAAACACAAGCCGCCCTCTGCCCTCATACCACCTCAGAAATAAATATGATAAATTCACAAACAAAAGTGGGAAAATCATACTAGAGCTCTGTCAATCGTTGGGCCTGTATATAGAGAATGGTCGCATACAGGGAGAATCTTTTGGCTGTTATACCTTAAATTATTGTCTGTGTAACAGTACTGTAGATTATTTCATTACTGACATTGACCCAGTGCATCTCAGAACATTCACAATCAGTCCTCAAACACCTCTGTCAGACCACTGTAAAATTAAACAATATCTAAAATGAACTCAAACCACTGAATCATGCAGACAGCCCTCTCATTTACTAAAGCTGCAGCAATCCTATAAGTGGACAAAAACAGCAAAAAAAAAAGTCAAACTATAAAATTATTATTGAAAAAAATTATAATTAACACATATCCACAAAATAAAGTAGGCCTAAATCTGGCAATAAGTGACATTACCAATATATTCCACAAATCAAATCATCAACAAGGAAACCAAAAAACACCAACGAAAACTGGTTTGACAGCAAGTGTAAAAGTATTAGAACAACAGTATGAAATCTTTCAAATCAAAAACACAGAGATCCTGACAATCTAGTACTCCGCCATAAATATCATGAAGCTCTTAAAGTGTACAAACAAACTCTCAGAGCAAAAAAGGAAGAGCATACAGAACAACAATGGAGGAGTCAATAAATACCAGTAACTTTTGGAACAATTGGAACACACTCTACAGACCACAACAGGAAGAATTGGCCATTCAAAAAGGGGAAAATATGGAAAAAATATTGTTCATTTAATGGCCAATGCTTGGCAATACTGCTCAAGTCATGCCAATAAAGCTCATTTGAATTAAATTGAAAAAGAAGAGAAGAGAAGAGAAGAGAAGAGAAGAGAAGAGAAGAGAAGAGAAGAGAAGAGAAGAGAAGAGAAGAGAAGAGAACTGAAGAGAATAACACAGAAGAGAACAGACCAGAACTCAATGTCTATTTACCTAAAATGTACACTGTTGTATTTCCAATTAAGCCTGCCATAGCGTGTTATAACGCTGTTAATAATCCTGTATTACTTTTAACGCCGTATCCACATAATCTCTGCCAGCAACAGCTTTTCATCTAGAGGACTGAAGCAGAAAAGCCGGTGGATCAGCTGTTACACTGATCAAATGACGCAGAGATGCTGCGTTCGTCAGCACATGCTTGTCTTTATATAGAAATACTCACTTGACGCTTTTTTGAGCTGCTTCGGTCTCAGACTGAAGGCGTCTCATCCTCGCCGATGAGGCTGTCACAAGAGGTATGCAGGACCGAAGATCCGCAGAGCACGAGTGACGTAAAGACTCTGACGCCTATCAAAAAGTGAGATGTAACTACTCCATAGACTGACCATATTACTCCACTAGGGGGCGCATGTCGGCTCAGAGACACCAATTTGCCATTGGGTCGCACTGAAATTTCAAGACGTTTTTAGTTTCATTCGTGACTTTTGTACACTAATATATGAAGATGTTACATTTATTTTTAATAATATCCGTCAAGGCAATCTAAAAAATAAAAATAAAAAAACTCGGATTGACAATCACAAATGACAGCGGTGGGTCAATCCTGACCAGCGCTGAGAAAAGTTACACATAACTGACGACGTCCGCATCAGCAGCGGTCTTGAACTATAATGCACAATTTTATAATGATTTTGAGACACTTGGAGGGTTAAAAATGGGAGAAATATTATTCATCTCCATTGTACATCACCAATTAGAGATTTCTGTGCCAATAATAAAGACGCTAGGTGTCAGTGTAACTCCAAGATGACACAAAGACAAAAGTTATTGAGTGCAATTTGCTTCATTCTACCTAGACTACCGAGCAGTCTTTAGAATAACAGCGCCCCCTAGTGATCAACTAAATTCTTACATGCTTCCTTTAGAGCATGAAGATACCAAGTAGGTAGACTGACTTTACCTCTCTCTACCCATCAAAAAATACTGTAGCCTATTTTTAAGATTTACGCATTTTAATTTCATAATACAATTCCATCTAATTTAATTGTGCCATGTTTCACAAATTTAAATTCACAAAGCTTAAAACATTTATTTTATTTTATTCAGTATTTGATGAAATTTTGTTAAAATCTTTCTTAAAATAAATAAATGAAGTGTAAGAAATGACACAAAAGACAGCAGGTGGTGCTGCTGGCCTGTATATTTGTTAGTCCTTGAATGTCACATAAAACGTTGATTGAAAATAACAAA
Organism: Moxostoma hubbsi; assembly: GCA_032164185.1. NCBI lineage: Eukaryota > Metazoa > Chordata > Actinopteri > Cypriniformes > Catostomidae > Moxostoma > Moxostoma hubbsi. Next base: position 12,637,398 of record JAVLUX010000046.1, read on the forward strand.
TAATAATGCCTTTTAAACACAATGGCTTCTGCTAACGTCCCAATATTACCTCTCAATGTAACTGACAGAAAGATAATTAAAAACAAACTCTCCAACTTATTTGATGTCTTTTGTCTGTAGTTTTCAAAATTCATAACCAGTTTCAGAATTGTGTTTATTGCACTTCCTACTGAACTGAAATAATGCATGTGCTCATCAGCTGAACATCTATCTGTAAGTTCATATGAAAAAAATATATGAAAACCAAATATTATTCTTCTCCTAATGACTATAAACAAAACATTTTAAATTAGTTTTTGAATTTAAGAAAGTTTTTACAAGCAATTTAACTTTCATTCAGATTAAGTCAGCTTCATTGAGCCAACATAATTTAGTTGGATTAGGTCAACTTCTTTAGGTTTGTCAAACTCAACTTAATAAGGTTTTGTCCAACTGATTTTCATATGTTGGTCTAATTTAATTTATTTAACATTAATTTCATTAGTATGTAAGCACATATAAGAACAGTTAAACTGTTGCTTTGTCAGTTTAATAGCAACTGCTTATAGAGTTACAGAGAAAAGCACTTGTAAGTAAAAGTCCAGACTCAACCTAAACATAAGCGCCAATCTTCACCACATCGGTAATTGGTAACCCACAAAACTTCAACGTAACAGACACTGTTTTTAAATGCCAGTATAACAGAACATTCAAAATGAACAAATGTCCAATTCTCATCTTGCTCAAAACTGCATAATATAACACTTAATTTCAAAACTTGTTCTCTCTATCCAGTCCCATGCCACGGCCGTTTTATCAATGCTACATTAACACCACAAAAAGTATTCACGTAGTCCCAACTCAAATGGACACATTTAAAGAATAGAAAATAATACAAATGAAGTTGTTGCTTTTGTTTATCTTAATTTAGTAAACATAACTTTTTTTTAGTATACAGTTTATACACAGTGAAAGACAAAACGAAGCTGTGCATATTTTGTCAAATCCTGACATCAACTTTTAAATCAGGATTCTAGATCAGGAGGGCAGCATGACTTCTGACCTCACTACATCAAGGCTAAGCTGGAGAACACAGCCTCACCATTTTCTGAGGAAAGGTCTCTCTTTGAAGCAGCACTACTGAGGTCATCATTGACCTTTAAGTGAGAATATGTCTAGCTGATCTAAGAACAGTTTCGCTGTCTTTGATAACAGTTCTGGGGTAGGAGGGAGCTTGTCTGAAGTCATTTTTTTATTTTAGATTAAAAAGAAACTATTCTCATCAGGCTACACAGAGGTAAGAGGTAGGTGGCCAATAGGGCAGAAAATGTCTTGTGATTGGCCACTTTGTGTTGAAAGCAAAGATGGACAGACCGAACCGAACATTTAAATCTCAACACAGACTACATATAACACAGTACCTCACAGTCGTGAACATCTCCACTACAAAGATCATCCAAAACAGGTAAGGACAAAAACAATTAATCTGTTTCATATTTCTCTCAAAATGTTACATTAATCAGTTTACAAAAAAAAACAATGTAATCAAATAGATGGTATATTTGGCTTTAACATTGTACAGTATGTCATAACAACATGCATGAGATTTTAGAAAAATGCTTGTTTACATGAGTATATTAGAATATATTATGCTAGTGTGAAACGTTATGGCAGTATTTCACATGCATACTCTTTTTTAATTTTGTCTTACAATTTAGAAAAATGGAAGCCCTTTTATTTAGTATTTTAACTTAATATTTACTTATTTATTTATTTTGTCACATAAAGATATCTGATATATGGAAATACATGTAAAACACATATAGAATTTCAGTAAAAAAAAAAAAAAAACATTTGCATTTTACACATTTTAGTTTCATTACACATTTCCATCAAATTGAATTAGGTATTCTTTAACTAAATTAAATTAATGAAACTTGAATGATTAAGTTTTATTACTTTGATTTTAAGGCTAAAATCCTTTTTTTTTAGTGTATGTTCGTGTATGTTTTCACTCATATGAAACACATCAAATACTTGTAAATGTATGCAACATTTATTTAAATATGGCTTGTACATATACTGTATGTAACATATATTTCTTATGTACACGCACATAGGTGACATATATTTCTATGAATTCCTCACTCAAAAAAAAAATATTTGAGCCTTTTTTAATGATTTATGCATTTCAATTTCATTACAAAATTCTGTCAAATTGAATTGTGTAATGTTTAACAAAATTAAATGAAAAAAACGTAAAACATTATTTATTTTATTTAATTAGACGACTCGATTCAACTTGATAGAATTTTGTTTACGTAAATATTAAAAAGAATGAGTGTATGCATCACGATACATACTGTATATAATTAATTTAAGTGAAAATTAAGTGAAAGAACAGGTATTCCACGTCAAGTTTGCACATGAACTTTAGAATATACAATATATTTCAAATAGTGGAATTTGAAATCTGTACATAAAGGATTACTATATATTTATGAACTGTAATATTGTATATGAAATGACATATGTCTGATTTCTTTGGGTTTGTTTATTTATTTGTTTGTTTGTTTGTTTGTAGGCTGTTTGTTTGCAGAGTTGATAGGCATCATCAGTCAGAATGTGGATCATTCAGAAATTGCAGGAGAGTGCTGGAAATCTTCCAATGCAGCTCAGTCAGCTTGCCAGCAAAAACAAACAAGAGATTTCTGCTAAGACTAGCATCTTCAAAAAACTGCACTACAACGTCCTAACACCTGATAAAATTCCTGAATTTTTTCTACCTCCCAAGCTCACCAAGTGTTGCCTTCCGGCAGACACAGAAAAGATTTCACAGTGTCTGAATGAAGAAAGAAAAGGACACAGCTCTGGAAAAACATCATTGTCAAGATCTGCTTCTGTTCAGCAATCGAGATCAAGTTTTACCCAATCTACAGTGGCTTTGAACAGGCTAAAACCAATCCCATATTCACTGAAGTGTTACGAGTCTGGACTATTTGAGAGTCCGAACACACGTCGTAAAGAGTCCCTCTTCCATTCAGCACTTACAAGTTATACCCTTGAACGGCTGACCATCAAAGCACCAAAACTGCCCTGCAGAGCAGTGCTGAGCATGACCATCATTGAGAGTGACAGTGAGCCCTCTGCTGACTCCACCACTCATTCATCACCTCAACCAATCAGAAGAGAGAATTTCCCTGGAGAATGTTCAATGCCACATTCGTTCTCTGGAGATCCACTTCAACTAGATGTTCTCCACACCTCCAGAGACGAGACTAAGAAAGTTCACCCTCCTCTGGACAAAAAGTCCATCACGCTGAGAGTCCCTCACCATGCCAAAGTTGTTCAGGCTTCCCGCTGCACAAAACTTGCCCCTCCCATCCAGTTCCCACTGGACATGCTGCACTGCCAGGAGCGCTTCCATCAGGAGCATGTTCTTCCTCTCCCACAGAGAGGCTGTGTACGAATCTCAGCTTTCCGATCCAGTGCCGCCAGGTGCTCAACTACAGTTCGCATACGTGTGATCTCGGTGGAAGGCTTGAGAGATCCTGATGACATTCGACCTCTGACCTGCAGCTTAACCTTAAGCCTTACCCCAGGCAAGACGCAGCGCCAACACAGTGCCATCATCAGAAACTGCCGTAACCCTGTGTTCAATGAAGATTTCTTCTTCACAGAGTCTGGGGAACAGGAAGGACGGCTGAGAGATTTAGCTCTCAGACTGAAAGTGCTGGATAAGCCCTCAGGACTGGGAAGAGGAGTGGTACTGGGAATTGTCATTAAACCCATCTGTCAGCTTCTGCCACTCTGAGATGCACAAACACGCATTGGAAACTGCTGCAGGTTTTCCGCAAATGTGAAATTATGACTAAACTATTAATTCAATTGTGGAAACTGGCTTGATCAGAGCATACGCAGCAGGTGTAAAGATAATCATTTTTGCTATTTCTTAGGAGATGTACAGAAAATAATTCTTTAGCATTATACAACAGTTGTATTGAAGAAAACTGTTTAAAACAGACGAGAAGGGAATTAATCAAATAAAAACGTGGGCAATTTTTGGTATCGATGTCATGTTAAAGGGTTAGTTCACCCAGAAATGAAAATTATCTCAAGATTTACTAAGATGACTTTCTTTATTTTGCACAACACAAATTAAGATTTTTAGAGAAATATTTCAGCTCTGTAGGTCCATACAATTCAAGTGAATGGGTGCCAAAATTTTAAAGCTCCAAAATCCACATAAAAAGAACATAAAAGTAATCTATATGGCTCCAGTGGTTAAATCCATATCTTCCGAAGTTATATGAAAGGTGTGGGTGAGAAACAGATAAATATTTAAGTTGTTTTTTATTATAAATTCTCCTTTCTGCCCAGAAGGAGGCGGTATGAGTGAAGAATGTGAATCACCAAAAAAAGAAGGAGGAGAACATGAAAGTGAAGCAAAAGGAGCTTAAATATGGATCTGTTTTTCATCCACACCCTATTATATCTCTAAAGAAAGGATTTAACAATCAGAGTCTTCTAGAGTACTTTTATGCTGCCCTTATGTGCATTTTGGAGCTTCAAAATTTAGGCACCCATACACTTGCATTTTATAGACCTACAGAACTGAAATATTCTTCTAATAATTTTCATTTGTGTTCAGCAGAAGAAAGATAGTCATACATATTTGCGATGGCATGAGTGTGAGTAAATGATGAGAGAATGAAAATGAAAATTCTGTCATCATTTACTCACCCTCCTGCTGCACCAAACCCATATGACGTACTCTCTTCTGTGGAACACAAACGTATTAAAAGAATTGCAAGCATGTAAAAATGGTATTGTTCTGAACAAGCTTATTATTCCTTATTCGTTATAAGCCTATTATTCCTTTCACAATTATATTAGATAATTGAGTTCTTGCTATTATTACTAGTCTTTCAGGAATCATATGTATTAAGTGTTTTTGAACCACATTGTTCAACCAGCAATGATGAATGTGCGGTTACGTTTAATTGTATTTTTTTAATAAAATGTCTTTTAAGTTTCTTAAATGCAGAAAAGGTGCTGGTGAATGTAAATATCAAAATATTTACAGAAACAAAAGAGGTGTGGTTTATGCTGTAGGATATATAAGATGTGCTGATCATTATGCACATTTTGTTATGTTTTTATTGTGTTTCAATGTTTTTTTATATGTTTTTTGAACAATAAGTGCCAATGTGCTCAAAGCCATCAGTTAATAGTTATTCACAGTAAAATATTTAACCTTAACAATTCAGCCAATTCCAACCTTTATTTTTTATTTTTTTTATTATTTAAAAGAATCTGTTAACAGTGTTAACAATATGGAAATAATAATGTAATTATAGTTACTAGTTATTATAATGCAATCCAATAAATCACAAATAATTTTAATACTCATTCTATCTTATTGATAAACCTTCAACCCCATAGACCAGACTGTTATGAAGATTCTCATGGTTATATCAAAATATGTAAATCCTCATAATGCTTTAAGAATATAATATTTTCCATCTGTCTTGATGGGTGACTATGGTTTAGATACAGAATTACGTAAAGCATTTTAGACAATAGATATACATATATTCTGTATAGGGGAGAAAAGGGCTAGTTGTCATACTTTTTACTATTTTTCAGGGTATATTTATTTTCTGTATTTTCTGGGCAGACATTTTCCATATTGACACATATGCCTTCTTTCACAAGTATCGACTGCAAGTAGCAATAACATTTCCACCTTTATTGCCCAGAAATAAAACACACACTGATCTTTTGTGACTAATAGTGTGGAATGTTTTCACACTACATTGGGTAAGTTGTCACAATGGGATCCTACCACTAAACAACCTATTATAGGCTCTTCAAGAAAATGTAAACATTAAAGCAATTATGAAACACAAAACATACGAAAATAGTAAAACATATATTGAAATTAATATATTGTATAGAAATAAACAACCTGCTCTGAAATGTGTCAAAAATAGCTTTTTTTCTTGAAAAGAAATTAAATCAAATTTGATAAGATAATGCAAAGTGCAAATATATAATATAATAAAAAAAATATTATAATATGTAATTTGTATGCAATTCTGTATGTTGGTGTATATACTGAACACAAGAGGGCGAGCACGAGCTTCTTGTATCAAATATCAGCATCGGGTTACTGCAGCGTTAAAAAGACATTTATATCAGGAGAATGAACACCCCCCAATCAGAGGCCAAAGAGTTTGCCCAATCGTTAAATAGATTTACAGAGTAAATTCTCTCTCTTTTTCTTCTCATGTCTCTCCCTCACGCACATGTTGCAGGGGTACACATGTTGTAAGGCCATAGTTAAGCAGATATAAAAAAGAGTCTTAATTATCCCAATAAAAACCCAAGTGCCTGCTCTAATCGAAAGATAAATGTGCAGACAGGCAGCACAGGACCTTTCCTTTAACTGCAGTCAACAGCCAATTAACTCTAAATGAGCAGTGTATCTCAGAACACCCATTAATGGCTCCCATAAAAAATGAGAGTGTATGCACGGACACACACAAACGTTTGTTTTTCTATCACGGTGAGGACGTTCTATTGAATTCTATCGTTTTAATTATGAACAATTATATGACCAAAGGCTATTTTATCCCCTCCATCCACTCTACCCCTAACCCTAACCCTCATGAAAACCTCATGCATTTTTAGACTTATTTAGTATGTCACACTGATTTCACATGAATTTAGGCGACAGGAGGTTGAATCGTATGCTTACCGAATGAACCAACCACCCACCGCGCGACGCACTGCAAAAATTATACAAATTATACAAATTAAAAGTTTCAACAGATGTGACGTGAAAAGGCATAGCACTTCCGATTTCGGAAATATTTTAGTAGTATTTACATTCATATACTTCTAACCCAAACCCGAAACCTAACAGTACTGAAAGCAAAATAGCTTTCTTTCACATATTCGCAAGTGTAGTAGTAAATGTGGCTTAAGTGGCATTTGTCCAAAAGTCGGCATATTGGGTCAAATTTTAAAGGGACAGTTCAGTCAAAAATAAACATTCTCTCATCAGTTACTCACATTCATGCCATCCCAGATGTGTAACCGTGCGTTCACACCAGAGGCGGCGAGAGCGTCAAAATTCGCTCTGGCTGCCCTGCCAACAACGCTTATGGAAGGTTCGTGGACGCTCTGACGTAGTTGAAATAGGCGGCAACGTTCGTTCGGAACACTTTGTTTTGTGAACTATATTTAAAGGGGCCGCAATTTAAACATCCAGACATGTCGACCGGTATCTTTTTCCCGACCTATCACAAGTAGCGTATATCCTCATGAACTCTGTAAAATGTGAAAATAAAAAATCGATGGATGGCAGAAAGTAATTAAAATTATGGTTGTTTGTTACCAAAATAAAATACATTTGTAATAATATGTGGTCTTGGTTGTTTAGTGCAATGGGTCAAATCAGTGTTTTGAGCGAATCAATAGCATTCCCGCTTAAAAACATGTGTTCTAGAGGGAAAATATTTCCTATAAATAGTGTTGCGCTTAATATCGCATTCATGTCACTATGGATCATCGAGATGTTGTTGCTGCTGCTCTTGTTTACCCGTGGAGATGTCGGAGAACACTGTGAGTTCACAAGATTTCCAAGGCCGCTTTCCAGCTCGGGGAATATCACCGGCTGGTGCAGGTGTTGCGGCTGGATGATGGCAGGTTTCAGAGATATTTCAGGCTGGACAGGGACCAGTTTGACAGCCTTTTGTCAAAAGTTGGGCCGCGAATTGCGAGGCAGGACACCAACTATCGACGCGCTGTTTGTCTGGCTGAGCGCCTCGCAATTTGTTTACGGTGAGTTCATTTTTAATGTTTATTTACCGTTTGGTTACATTCTAATGCTGTATTCTTTTTTTTTTCTTTTCTTTTTTTTTAATTAACTAAATTATTAATGATTATTACTACTACTACCTTTTTGCAGTAGTCATGATCAGGGTCCCTGTTCTATAACTACAAGGGGACCCACTCCATTGTGCTGCTGGCAGTGGTAGATGCCCAGTAATGCTTCCGGGTGGTGGATGTGGGCAGCTACGAGAGGACAAGTGATGGCGGTACGCTGGCTAACTCCACCTTCGGCCAGGCACTGCGCGACAGGATCCTTGGCCTGCCACAGGATGCTCTGCTGTCAGGTGCAGAGCATTTGGGACCACAGCCACACATTTTTGTGGCCGATGAGGCCTTTCTGCTCCGTCGAGACCTCATGCGGCCTTTTCCAGGACACAATCTCTCCAGCAGGCAAAGAGTTTTCAACTACAGGCTGTCACGAGCAAGGCTGATTGTTGAGAATACCTTTGGTATTCTCACATCTCAGTGGCGTATGTACAGAGGAGTCATTGATTGGGATCAGCCCCGACAACGTGAACACCTGTGTGAAGGCTACCTGTGTCCTGCACAACTTCCTGAGGAGGACCGCAAACACAACCAGAACTCCCATACCATCGGCTGGAGACGGAGAAGCTGCTGGCCTACAGGAGGTCATTCAAGTGGGCAGCAACAACTCCACACGGGAGGCCATCCGTGTCCGGAAGACATTTGTATCCTATTTCTCCACAGAGGGAGCTGTACCCTGGCAACCTGTGGCATAAGCCATGGCTTTAAACGGCTCTTTTAAGAGCCATCAATTACTCAAAATTACATGATGTCCATAAATATATGACTATCTAATGAATATGTGACTAAGATAAAATGTTTCATTTAGTATACCATTTTTAATGTCAATGTATTCTTTAGTCATTTAAAATAGAATATAATGTATTTGCAAATATAAAAACAACCAGAAAAGTATTCAGATATTTTATTATATTAATAAACAAAATAAGAAAATATTAAAAATTATGAACATGAACACAAGGTGCAGCTGACAAGACTGCGAGGGAAATAACACCCCTCACAACCTTGTCATCTGCACCCCGTTACTCTCACCAGTGTTCAGTGCTGTGTGTGTGTCCAGCCTCCTGACATTTTGCCTCATACACTAATCTGTGCAATCTGGAATTTTAAGTCCTGCTTTGAGCCAAATGAAATTGTCCTAAAGTCCTCCAGGTGGCTTTTAAAAAATAAACTGTCACTGTCCTCAGGAGGAGCGCTTGGACGGCTAGCTCTTCTGCTGACAGCCTCCTAAGCTGTTAGCAGCCTCTCTTCAAAATGTGTGCTGTGTTGTCTCTTCCGTCTGGGCTCTGCCTGTCCATCAAGTCTCGAATGGCTTGGTGGGCTTGGGCTCTGAATCTGACCTGTACTCTGGTTTTGACTCTGCCCAACTCCACCCCAGCTTCATTGGTCTAGATTGTTTAAAATGTATTTTTGTGCAGCAGCATGTGATACATGCTTGATACAGCTTGTCTTGCATTTTTTCTAAATGTCCAGCAGCAGCATGTCCACATGCTTATCTCTGTGTGAATTCTAACAGAAGCAAGTCTTCGTTCTTGCTCTACAGGAGCAGCAGCAGCGTAGCAGATCTAGTCCACCATGACCAATATCCTATCAATATGTCATACGCACATTTACAAGTTTAATCTTTCTGAGAGCTCTAAACAACTTAAAACTTTCAAAACTTAAAAAAAAAGTCTTGAAAAAATTTGACACAATGTCTTCAGAATTCATAGAGCTAATCACAAGAAGTAGTCCAACATTAAACACCATTAACACAGGAGTTGGCGGCATCTAACAATCCTTGTTAAAAGGACAACCTCCAACCATTTCAATTAGCCTGGAGGGCAGTTAGAACGCCACTCTCTATTCTTCATGAATCGCTGAGAGAGTGACAGTGAGAGATTTAGTGATCAGCACTATAGCTCTGGTGACTTTTCATCTTTTGTTAATGCAAGGCAAATTAGCTTTTTATTATGAACCAGTGACTGATGGCTCGAAAGTGTTGAAGGGGGAAAGTCAGAAGGCACATGCCAAGTAGTGAAGTTTGACCCTATAGTTTCACTGAACTTGAGCACAGGAGAGCTGCCAAAAAAACAAACTGCTGCTCATTCAAAGAAAAGACTGTAACCTTCTGTCCTTAAAGATAACTTCTAGGGCTGCACCTTGCAGATGAAAACTTGTATAACTCATGATTCACACAGTTATGTGTTCATGATGATGTGCAAATTATGAAGTATGGGATCGTCATGCATTTTAGTTGGGTTTACACTCTTGCATCAATGCTTAAAGCCAAGGTTTTTCAAACTTTACATACCAAGGGACCCTTCATCTAGGTTATCTTAGCCAACCCAGAGACATCCAATATAAAAAAGGTAGATTTTCTTAGTAAAACTATGGTGATTCTTTACATTAAATGGATAGTTCACCCAAAAATGAAAAATATGTTGTCATTTACTCATCCTCATGCCATCCCAAAGGGGTATGAAATTCCTTCTGCTGAGCACAAATATTTTTAGAAGAATATATCAGTTCTGTTATCTAGTGCAAGTGAATGGTGGCCAGAACTCTGAAGGACCAAAAATTACAATAAGGCAGTGTAAAAGAAATCCATACGAATCCAGCGGTTAAATCAATGTCTTCAGAAGTGATGTGATAGGTCTGGGTAAAAAAAAAACTGATACATATTTATGCTATCTTTATGTGCTTTTTGGAACTTCAAAGTTCTGGTTACCATTCACTTGCATTATATGGACCCACAGAGCTGAAATATTCTTCTAAAAATCAAATTTCTTGTTTAGCTGAGGAAAGAATGTAATACACATCTTGGATGGCGTGATGTTGAGAAAATGATAAGAAAATTTTAATTTTGGGGTGAACTACAGTATCCCTTTAAAACACCCTTTGTCAAGGGCAGACTTAGTTTTACCTAAGTGTTTACAGGTGCTTAGCACCCTCAAATGGACATTAAAACACCCTCAATTTGTTTGTGCTTGTTAATGTTTGTGCTTTATTGCATCTTCACTTTAACTATTAAACTTCAGTGCCCTACTAAATTCAGAAGCACCCGCTGAGGTTTTGATCTGAACTCAGGCATGACTAGGGGTTTATAAAGGGGTTTGTTAATGACTGTTTAAAGTAATTTTCAAATGCATTATAAATCACTGATATGCAGTTATAACAACATGAAAAATAGGGTGACTTGCATGCAATAATTGCCAAATAGTACATATTTTAATATAAATGCTTTATAAATACATTTATTCACAATTACATTTATTAAAAACATAAAATGCCCCAATTCATGATTTACAGTATGTCGCAATGCAACAAAACATATAGTGAGAGTAAAAGGAATGATTTGGGATTTTGCTACAGTCTGCTTTGTGTTCACATACATTAATATAATGTCTTAACGTACTTGTGTTGTCACTTGCATTTTCACTTTGATGTCAAAATAATAGTGCTACTCCAAGCAGTGTCCCAACTTATCTAGTCCGATGTGCCTAAAGTCCTCTACAATACACTTTTCAGGACTTCATGCTGATTCACAGCATATATTTTATAATTAACCTGATGACCATTAAACTGTACTGAACTTCATGAAAATAGTTGGTTTTTAATGTTGGCTCTTAATAAATACCTCTTATGTGTCCACTTTTCATTAAAGTGAATTTACACAGGTTACTTATGATGAATTAGTGCAATTAAGCATTTATAACATTTGAGGTAAAATACCTTACTATTTGGCAAACATTGCATAAATGCACTTTTCATGTTGCTATAACCATATATCAATGATTTACATATAAATTTATTATGTCATTATTGAACCCCCTTATAAACCCTTAACAAAGGGAACATTAATGTACAGTACCAATATTGCAAATGCACACCCCTTTCATGTTGTTATAACCGTATATCAATGATTTATAATGCATTTATAAATTAATTATGAGTCAGTAAGGAACCCCTTTAAAAACCTTTAAAAAAGTGAACATTAATGTAAAGCGTTAGCAATATTGCATATACACACTTTTCATGTTGTTATAACCGTATACCAATGATTTATAATGCATTTATAAATGAATTATTAGTCAGTAAGGAACATCTTTAAAACCTTTAACAAAATGAACATTAATGTAAAGTGTTAGAAATATTGCATATATACACTTTTCATGTTGTTATAACTGTATATCAATGATTTACATTTAAATAAATGATTAGTCATTAACCCCTTATAAACCCTTAACAAAGGGAACATTAATGTAGTGTTACCAATATTGCAAATACACACCCCTTTCATGTTGTTATAACCGTATATCAATGATTTATAATGCATTTATAAATTAATTATGAGTCAGTAAGGAACATCTTTAAAACCTTTAACAAAATGAACATTAATGTAAAGTGTTAGAAATATTGCATATATACACTTTTCATGTTGTTATAACTGTATATCAATGATTTACATTTAAATAAATGATTAGTCATTAACCCCTTATAAACCCTTAACAAAGGGAACATTAATGTAGTGTTACCAATATTGCAAATACACACCCCTTTCATGTTGTTATAATCATGTTTATAATTTATATAATTTACATTATCAATTTATATTATCAATTGTATGATGTATAATTTATAATGCATTTATAAATTAATTATTAATCAGTAAGGAACCCCTTTAAAAACCTTTAACAAAGTGAACATTAATGTAAAGCGTTAGCAATATTGCATACACTTTTGATGTTGTTATAACCATATATAAATTATTTATAATGCATTTGTAAATGAATTAATTTATTAGTCATTAATGAACCCCTTATAAACCCTTAACAAAGAGAACATTAAAGGAATATTCTTGGTTTACTATAATTAAGCTCCATCGGATAATGTTGATTACCACAAATATTAATTTCGACTTGTCCCGCCTTTTCTTAAAAACAAAAATTAAATATGGGTTACAGTTACAATGGAAGTAAAAGGGTCCAATTTGTGTAGGGTTCAATGGCAGAAATGTGAAGCTTATAATGTGATAAAAACATTTGCATTAATTCTACAGTTAAAACTTGTTTATTGTTTGAGCTGTAAAGATGTTTATAATGTAATTTTTACAGTCGTATTAGGATTTTAGGGTTTGTTGACATTACATCGTCATGGCAACGTTGTTGTAAAATTGACTATAGTTACACAGACAAGGTTAGTAAGTGGTTTTATCACACTAAAATCATGTTTACATGCACATTGCTTGTCTTGTGGCTAAACTTTTTAAACAGTGAGTATTTTAACATAAAAAAAATTGCCCCCTTCATTCACTTCCATATTAAGTGCCTCACTGAAACAGATTTTTGCTCCTTTTTTTTTTTTTTACCCCGAATATTCCTTTAATGCAAAGTCTTACCCACTTTATAATAACATTCATTATCAACTTTAACAAACATTTTTACCGTCTATAATGCTAAACAGATCACTAAAATTAAATCTAAATTAGATTTAAAAGAAAATCTTCCACATTTTTATAGAGGGGAGATAGGGGCTAGTTGTCACACTTTTTTACCCTGAATAAAAGATTCATTCAAAAAGAAATTTTTTTAAAAGGTAACAAAATGATCAAACCATTCTTCTATCCAACAAATATTGCCTCAAAAATTATGACGATCGTGAAAATTTACTTTGGATGATAGAATTCACAAAATGATTATAAATGAAGAGGTGTTTGGTCCAGGTGGAGCAATCAAAACCTCTGATGGAGAAAACACATGTTTGCACAGAACTTTGACTGCAGATTTTATCATTACTGAAATATAGAACTTTTGACAACTTTGCCATACTGAAAATCCAGGTTTGAATCTCTTTCTAACTTTTTTCTAAAATTACCCAAATTTAAGTCCTTGGTTAATTCTTTTTAGTTCACAGACACATTGGAAACAATGTTTTATATCAGGTTTCATCACTAAACTTTCATCAGACTTTGCACAAGTGCAAAGTGATGCAAATAGAAAGGTGTAATTGTGCTGTAACAGAGGTGAGCACATTCACATACACAAAAATACGATGACACCCTCTCAACAATAAGACAAATACTCCTCTTGTTTCAAGAGACAAATGAAACAGTGAATCTTTCAGTTTACTTGTGCGTTTTGAGGAATTAATTCAATATATCTTAGTAAACATTAGCAATCTGTCCACAGTTTGAGAGTAGAATTCTAAAATGGATAAGATTGATAAAATACTAAGTTGCTGTGATATTGCTGGGGTGCACGGTGGCGAGGAGCTTCATGAATTAAGCGCTTCATTATGAAGCGAGGTCTTTGCAGTTATTAAGACGAGCATGTACAATGTGTCACCTCCAACCCTGTTGAAGTCAGAGTAATTAGCAATAATATCTCATAACCAATTCTGGCCCTCAACAAGCCGCAGACCAGCAACTTCACCATGACCTCATTCCTATTCATCATACCTTCCAGACAATTCATATTTAAAAGACTCAAGTGTTGGATGAAAAAACCTTTAGTGTATCTCTCTCATTGGAAAGTCTTTGCACTTTACAAACATGATAATTGCAATAAGATATGATCACATATTTGCTTTTAGTGAGAGGAGAGATTTTCTATTGCACTGAATCACTTGGCAATGTTTAATTTACAACAGCCCTTGCATATATACATATGCACAATGTCACATTTTGTTTGAACTACGCTGTACTGTTGCTGCTTATGGTAAAAGACTAATTTCATTTCATTTTAGATGCCTAGAAATTGAGATGGGTAATGTCAGGCAGTAATGAATCCAGAGAGTAATGAACAGAGAGACTTCAGGGATCAGTTGCAGATGAAGAGGAAAACAAGCGCAAGAAACTGAGACGGTTCATTTTCATTGACTAAGATGAGGTGTAGTGTAGTTTTCACATCAGCCAGCCTCTTGTGCATCTTATTTGTTCAGAGGGCAGGTTCAGCTCACTCCTGTGTGTTGCAGCGCATGTATTAAGATGTTTAAGAGAGCCTTTGGCATGCTAAACAGTGACACTCTAAATGGTCTCCTCACTGGCAGCTTTTGTGTTCTGAAGAGGACCAGCATCTCAACTTCAAAGGTGAAATTATGTCAAGACGAGTAGGACAAAACAACTTTATCAAACGGCTGCTTTTGAAGTCATGAGGCCGTCTGCCCCAGTGCTTTATGCGATAAGCACAGCATCTCACACACACACAAGGCAAGGAAATCTGTTGATTTTTTTTAACACTGGCAATGTGTAAGTTGCTAATTAAATTGATCATATGCTATCCTGAATCATAACTTCATAACTACATTGATGCCTTGAAAAAGACTGTAATAGCAAGTGCATTTCTGGTCATGTTGCCTTTTGGTATGCTGATGAACTCTACATGATTAAACAAAATGTTGCACTAATCAAGACATTACATAAGAAGTAAAGAATCATTTTTGGTGAAGTATAGAGCAACAAGTGTCTAAAATGCTGAACTCTTATAGCCTAGATAAAAAAACAAAAAAACAGGCCTCCAGGTCAATGCACACATCAACATATCAAGAAGGTGCTATTATAGCTGTGTTAAACTTTCATAAAACTGATGCTTTATTCTTTCATTTTTATTCATTTAATTTTATGTAGGCCAATAAAATGTTATTGAGAATTCCAGCAGCACGCAACATGTTCAATTTAACTTCCGTGTTTGATACATTAAATAGAAGACTAGATATATTAAAATTTATTGGAGGACACAAACCAGTCTTTTATGAACCTTCGCAATTCATGTTGGGATAACATGGGGATAAACTGGTCGAGTCCAGCTCGAGTGCATGCTGTCATTAAAGTACAAGGGGGAATTAACAAATACAGTCATTCTGAAATCATTATTCATCCACTGTAAATATTACATCTAACATGAGCTGTTATTAAAACTTTTTTAAATCAGGTAGGTTCAGTCAAAGCAGCCATCACCAACCACGTCCTGCAGAAGTCTTATTAGCCCTTACTGGAAATTTCTATAAAATACTCATTACCAAATGTAGTGAAGATCAGACTCGAAGTACTACAATGCAATATTCAACAACAGGATTATAAGGTGAGAGGCACTGCATGAACAAGCTTGATGCTTCCCTGCTGGACAGTGCCATATTTTCTGGAGTTTAAGCAAATAGATTCAATGTTTCAGTTTCCTCTTTATGCCTTGGAGCAACAATTGTCTTAATGTTCAAAACTGGCTATTTGCGCTTGTTTATGTTCAGCCGCTGCCTGTCAGAATTCAGACAGTTTAAAACGTGACTCTTTGGATTTGTTAAAAGAATTCACATTGTGTATCACAACATTGTAAATGCATCACAAACTGTAAATACAATACAAACAAATATTTCCAATTCTTAGTTATAAATGTTGGTTTCTATATAAATGTTAAGTCAATTTAATGGCATATATTCTTCATATATGGTGGCAACATGAATTCCTTTAATTTTTTATACAAGTGCTTAATTGAATTTACAGAGTTGAGAGATGTAATGTTACTCTGGTACAAACAAATGCTGAAGAAGTCAAGAAAGAAAGAAAGAAAGAAAGAAAGAAAGAAAGAAAGAACAAATTTAATGCAATCACTGCACAGAAACTGCACTCAAATATCTGATTTTAATGTAAAAATATTCAATTTTAAAAAATCTCACACAGTAATACTATATTTTTAGTCCTAAAAGCCTGCATTCCATTGTTGTTTTTTACATGCCGCTTTAAAACAGCACATTTAAGGCCTAGTATTAATAACTATAATTGTATATTTGATTGTTTCTGTTTCCATAAAATATTTAGTTGTGTTAGTGAATACCACAAGTGCAATCCCAATACTGTAAGTGATAATATTCTACATATATTTACATAATACATATAATAATATATTACAATTATTATATTACATTTTAACATAAATTCATTTTATATTTTACATTATTACAATTTTGCACAATTCACTTTGGGATATTTTACGACAGTCTTTCTCCCCAACACACTGTAATCCTCTTCACTCTTTTATCTGTGACACATATGCATGCAATGTATGTTTTAATTTAATTTAAACAATCTCTGTCTTAACTTTTCTAAGGCTTTATTTGAAGTGTTTAAACAATTTTGATATGTATAGCTCATATACAGTGCTAGGGAGAACACTATCAGATGTTTTGCTTTTTAAGCCATTTGTACAGTACACTATTTAAAAAAAAAAAAAAACCTTTTACATCTTTTCTTGGTGAAATACACACACACACACAAAAAAAAATACTTGTATCCACAGCATTACGTCTAGAAGTTTACCAAGAAAAAACATGGCTGTTAGAACACGTACCTTATTCTACATAAAGCAGAAAACTGCAAAATTGCAGAGGCATATTATAATACAATCTGCACTCTGCACAATATAATCTGCCTGATATACACAGCCAGAAATGCACATTTAATAGTCCTTAAAGTACAGTACAGAAGTAATCAAGGGCAGTTTGTTTAATCCTCTCCCAATTGACAACCATGGAAAAGATTGGCAAGTGAAATTTTGCTGAAGCTCAAGTCAGATTTAAAGAGTCCACAGCTGTCCCCAAAGCATGCTCTACGTACCCTAACTCCTGAATGTCTTTTTTGGCTTCAGGACTGTAGAAGAGCGGCGTGTAGAGCTCCACTCTTTTCCTCTGTAAGAGCTGTTGTGTCTCTCTCCATCAGGGCTGTTGTTCTCGGGCATAGCTGCGTTACTCCCGGTGTCATGCCAGTCAATGAGGGGACTGCTCCCAGAGTTGGAGTGGGTTTAATGGGCATGGGTATTGCAGGCATGCTCTGGGTCCCCGGGTGATGGTACAGCCCCTTCACCGCCACACTAAATGGTGGGTAGTCTGATGACACTGGAACTGACTCGGAGAGCATGCCGACGTGTGGCCACACAGAGTTGACCATGCCACCGAGCTGAGCAGGCATGGGGTAACCAAGGTGATGCATAACCGAGGCAATGGGCAATCCACTGGCCATCACTCCCTTATAGTCTCGCCCAATCAGGCTCTCGATGGCAAAGGGGTGCTTAAAGCTGCCGCTCTGCCCACCACTGAGCGTATAGCTCTGGAAGTGTGAGAGGCGGCCCATGGTGCCCAGGTAGTCTGGATGGCCCATGCCCAGTTTGCCTGAATGGTGGTGGGACTGATGTAAGGAATGTTGTGCATGGTGGTGAGAATGGTAGGAATGGAGCATGGGGGCACTCTTGCAAGCCGAGTGCTCTACCCGCATGAGCTTAAAACGCTTTCGGCGACGTAAGAAGCTTCCGTTCTCAAACATGTCTCCACAGTCTGGATGCAGGGCCCAGAAGCTGCCCTTGCCAGGCTGGTCGGGGCGTCGAGGGATCTTGATGAAGCAGTCGTTGAATGAAAGGTTGTGACGGAGTGAGTTTTGCCAGCGCTGAGTGTTCTCGCGGTAATACGGAAAGCGGTCCATGATGAATTTGTAGATGTCGCTAAGGGGGAGCATCTTCTCAGAGGAGCTCTGGATGGCCATCGCAGTCAGAGAGATGTAGGAGTACGGAGGCTTTTGGTCACTGTAGGAGTTCTTGCCTGGCCGAGGCATGACTTGAGCAATCTTTATTTCTCCTTTTGAAATTCTATGCAGTGTCAGTCAGAAGTAAGCTGGCATAGCTTACATTTAAACAGAAGAGCTATCATTCACCTCTCTACTTTTGCTTTGATTAACTTTAGCTGTTGTTCCTGTAGTGTCACATCTGATTTAGCATCATAACATCTCACCTTCTTGCTACAAGTTCAAAATCCACAGGACTAAAGCAATGCCAAGTATGTTCAAAGTTACCTCTGTAGTGGTACTCCTCAAGTGCGCGACACCTGCGTCCTCTCAGAGCGCGAGAAGTTCTCCCGGAGGATGCGCGCGCTCTGCTTTTAGGCACTGAGGACCCGCGACTCTTTTGTAAGAATGGCAGAGGTTCCGACCCCCTGCTACTTGCGCTTTATTATGATGACACTGACTTTAGGACGAATGAGGGGTAAATAGGGGGAGGGTCTGACTTCATGTGCGTTTAGCCTTACTCATCTGTACCAATCAGAGGCAAAGAAGCGCGCGCTCACTAATGAGTCTGATAATGATAGCACACACTCAAATGCTAATGATGTGAATTATCGATATCGACATTGTTTTTGTTGAGTAAATTGAATTCTTTTAAACGGCAAACTTTGTATAGATCTAAAAAAAAAAAAAAAAAAACAGTCAAACTTTATAAAGTATAAATAGAAAAGAAGCAGGCAGTTGAGGCAAGTGCTTATTTAAAAGGGGGGGGGGGGGGTGTCAAACATTTGAGAGCTTATTTTTTCGTATTGTACATTTTGTTTTTAACTTAATTTTCTATTTCTAATTTTACTTTATTTTTCTGTATAATTTACTTATGCACATTCTTTACTATAATTTACTGTACAAACTTCTATTTATCAAATTAAATCTACCTAAACTGTGTTACGTAAAGTTAATTCTGTATAAGTTGATTTGACACTTACAATAGCCTATTTTAGATATAGGCTTTATCATTTCTTTATTAAAAAACACGATCCGCCATCAATTTCAGGATAAACTTGACCCGGGTAATAGGCCTAAATAAACACATTTAAGAAGATTGATTGGATTATTTCAGAATTGCTCTCACTTGAGTAATTTCAGGTAAAAATCTGTGTTATTAGAAGTAAGATGAATGCGCACGTGTTCGCGCGCGCCCGTTTTTCGCAGGGCTGAGCGGAGTCAAAATCAACCCGTCAAGCTGTTTGTACTTGGCTCGTATTTTGCGAGGATAAACACTTCCACACAACCCCCCGAGAACAGGTACTCTTGTACACAAAACAACAAAAGCGCCGCCGCTCTTGTGCGGCCAGGTGTCACGCGCCCGTCCCACCAGGCGCCTTCTTACTCCGGTTCCCGGCGGGTCGCGAATACATTACATTAATTAAGCCTTCCGTGATTTACCTTCCTGAGAGAGATGTCCAACAATATAATTAAAGGCGTAGTGGTTATATTAGTGATGAATATTTAAAACGGTGTCAATTAATTAGCCAACAGATCTTCCCCATTATGTTCCTGAAGAGCTTCGGTGTTTCTCCAGTTTAAAGGGTCACTGGCGAGCAAGTCGCATGCATATTTCACACAGCGCCATTATCTCCCGCGCTTAACGTCTTTTGAAATGCAACTTGTCTTTACCGCCAGACCGCTGACGAATAACGTGTGTTTATAAGCGCCTTTGACACACGGATCATGTCGAGCGCGTGGCACAACTTGGAAGGCCCAGCAAATGCTGTGGCGGGCGCGAGCGCGTGTTCTTCCTCGCCGTGATGTTTAGATCAATATTAAACCTGCTCCCACAAAGCGCGGTGTTAAGTAGACAACATGCTGATATGCATACGAAATTAATTAGACTGTTTCCACTACATTCAACTCCTGGACAAATAACAACTTGTAAAGTGCACCTTCTGGGCATATTGAACATATGTTGGAATTATCCTTAATTGACTAATTACATAAATTACTCATTAATTTTACAGCACATCAATTATAAAAGATATATCAATTAATTTTGCATAAATTAAGGGCTGAACGTGGCAAAAATGGAGACGGGGAGATGAGCGCGCGAGGAGGGGGTCTGCTCTGGGCCGCGAGGCGAGGGGTGGGGGGGTTTCGCCTGTTTGTTCCAAGATGCTAAGAATTATTTTCTCAGCTTTGGGCGAGATATTCTGACTCTTATCTTACAATAGGAAATGGAGAAACCCGCAATCACGGTAATAATAATAATGTTAAAGACCCCTTACTAAGTGAGCATTAGCGTTGCCGCAAGGACGAAGCATTTAAATCAATTAGAGTGGTCCTATTGGGAAATGAGAGTTTGGCACCAGCAAGATGACTTCATGGCCACCCAATGATTTATTGATGGCGATTAACATATGATCGCTTTATTTCCCTATAAGCGTGAAAAGGATGAAGGTGTCTCCCATAAGTTAAGGTGATCAGTTTAATGCTTCCATTTTTAAGATGGAGTCGTCTTCCATTTAAAAGTTTATGAATTCTAGATCAATTCAGAGTGGCTAATATTTTCAGGGCATATGCTGGGTGCTCAAAGAAAAAGTTACTTCCGCAATGCTTTATGGAAAGAGATATTTCAGGGATTAACCCTCAAGCAAAGTTTTGAGAATAGGCTTTTGTCCATAAACTCACTCACAAGGACATTTTCAGATTTATATAATTGTCCCATTGCCCCTGGTCTATATATTTATGACAGACAAACTCATTCATCTTCCTACCTGCTGATCCAGACATACACAAATGAGTATTAAACCCATACTGAATATGGAATATTCGTTTTATCTATTTGTGTTTTTTCTCTCTCCTTTTCACTCCCTTCACTCACACACACACACACACATACACATTAAAACTATCTGTCTCTCTCCCCTGGTGAGAACTTAGTGAATCGTGCAGTTGTCAGAGTCTGTCTCCCCCACCACACACACACACACACACACACACAGACACACACACACCCAGGGGCCTACAGTCAGTGGCCCCTACCAACCACAATCCCTTCCCTACAGTTTTTCCTTACCTTCAGCAATGCTCTCCCTACATCACAATTCATTACCTATGGTTTTTCCTTACCTGCCACAACATATTCCTGCAGTTATTCCATTCTTGCTGTAATCCATTACCAGCAGACCTTCAAAAAAACATTCTTTATGTGCTAAACACTGTAGTGTATGCTTTGATACCAGGTTGTAGTAATCTACATTTTCAATTTTACATTTTAAACTCCCTATAAGGTGCTTTGTCTAAATAGTTTTTATAAAAATATAATAATAATAATAATAATAATAAAGTAATTCTAAAATATTATTGTTTTTGTTTAAAATGCTGGTTGCTGTAAGGCTGATTGTTTTTGGTAGGTAGTTATAATCATAATAATAATATCTTAATTGTATGTAGTGATTTAATTTTATAATAATTATTATACATTTATAATATTTATAGAATTTATAATAATTAATAAATCAATAACTGTATATCATTAAAAGCATAATCATAATAAATACATTAAAAAATACATTAAAAAAGTCAAATAAAATTGATCATTTGCTATAATAAATTCCTAGACATGTTTTGATGGAAAGCATTTAAAGGAGTAGTGGTAAGATACAGCTTATGAAAGTAATCCTTGCACTTACAGGGTATTCATTTCAATGTGACCACCACTGGGTCAGTAACTCATTGTAAATGTTGAGTCTCAAGACTCGGGTAAACACATGAAACCATTGATGACTTACCAACACAATCTCACCCCCAGCCTCATGAGCATTATAACTAAATTAACAAGTTTAGTATAAGAGCATATTCATTATACTTAATGTGTTTGTAAAATATTAAAGAATTTAATGTTGAAACAAAACTTTGAGATAAAGACCATTTGCCATTGAGAGAGAGGCTGCAAGAGTTCAAAAGATTTGGCAAGTGTAAGCCTGCTTCCTATCAGAGGGGTGTCGTGCACAGCCTGCTATGCTTGTGGGTGGCGGGCAAGAGCCATTCTCTCTCTCCTGCAACAATCTCCTCGATCGGCCCTCTTCCGCTTCCATTCACAGCTCTCCCCCTCCAACTCTTAATGTCCCCCGTAACACTCACTGTTCTGATTTTCATAAAGCCGTTGTTCTCCCCTCGCTGCCCAGTGTGTGATACCGGGCTATGTGTAAAATAAATGATCTATATAGCTGTAGGGGGAAGTCTTCCTCCCCCAGAACTACCTTAGCGTCCAGGGAACATTGAACATTAGATCCTCGTTTAGTGAATAAATAAGCATTCAACTGAATGGCAGTGTTCATGTTGGACTTTTGTGCATATTTTACCAGAAAAGGAGCTAGGCCATTAGGGAGTTAATATCAAATAAATCTCCACTGGTCGACTGGCAGAAAGGGACCGGCGGCTCTGTAGCGCCCTGTTGGGTTACTAATGACCTAAGCGGGCTTCAAATGAAGCCGTCATATGCATGTCATTTGCAGTATGTATATATTTATATATTATCTTCTAATTGTGTTTGAGAAGAGAACAAAGCCACAAGCATAGCATTTAGGATTAGGCCTTAAATGCTTTACAAAGGACAAAATAAGCTTGCTTTGATTAGTGCATAAAAGTGTGTATGTGTGTGTGAGTGTGCATGTTTATACTACATTGTGGGGACCAAATGTCCCCACAAGGATAGTAAAACATGAGATCACCTACCTTGTAGGGCCCAGCCAGCGGTCCACGAGGGAAATGACTTATTAAACATACTAAATTATGTTTTTTTTTTTTTTAAATGTAAAAATGCAAAAAATAAATCCATAAAAAATAATCCATAAAAAACATGGAAGTCTATGGAGAGTCCCCGCAATTATATAAAAACAAGTTTGTGTTTGTGTGTGTGTGTGTGTGTGTGTGTGTGTGAGTGTGTGAGTGTGTGTGTGTGCATGTGTGTGTGTGTGTCTGTCTACATGTGTTTGTTAAGATGAGAGAGTAATACTCAGAAAAGTTGAGTGAGCATTGGAGAGGCCTATGTTCCACAAAAAAGTGTGTTACCTCAACTCCCTCAAATTACACAAGCATTCCAGTTTGACTGGAGATCACAGTGTGACTCAAGGCCCAAGTATACTTAACTTTTCTGCGTTCTGGGTCAGACCGCGCCCGGTCAACAGTGTTTCCTTTTAAAGTATACTATTTTGACCGGGAATGAAAACGAACGTGTTTGATGCATGCGCACCATGACTGCTTTGTAATACTCTTTTAGTACATTCAAAGGCTGGCTAAGATGATGCGCACAGATGAGGACTGTCCATGTGTTGAGAAAGTTTGGGCTCAGACTGTGATGATGGCAAAATTTGCGTCATGCATTGCATACTTTGCGCAGAGCAATCATCATCGCTGTATACTTTGTATATATACAAAGTATACTTTGACTTTTAAAGTATCTGCTTGATTGTGTTCAGTATTAATTTATTAATTAAAGGTTCACTGTGAATTTTTTTGTTTATGTTGTGCTTTGCAGATATGGCAGTCTTGGATTTATACTGTAGTCATAGTCAACCATTAAAAAGTATTGCACAAAAGTTTCCAACAGTGCCTGACGTCTCGTTTCCGGAAGTATTTTTACAATAATTAAATTTTTCCAGGATTTTCATTAATTCCTCCATAAAAGAGTTCTAAATCATGAATCAAATCAACAAGCTCTGAGGTGAATCAAAACATTACAAACATTGATTTGAAGCAAAAAAGTATTTGATAATCAGGCAAAACGATAAAGGTGCAAGATTGTGTACTAAATGTCTTTAATGAGAGCATGAACTACAATCCCAAGAAGCATTGGCGAATGTCATAATGGAATTAAAAAATGATGGGAAAAAATATAAAACTATGGATTTAAAGTTGTTGATTATAAATATAGAAACAACATATTTTATGGTATTATAAAATATTTAGATATATACAAAAAAATTGTTTAAGAGTTTAGGAAGACCAACCTGATTACGTATTTCACAGTTCGACATGGAAGTGGGCGTCGCTGCAGAGCACTTTTGCTGTGGTTTGTTTTCTGCTATTCTCTGATTGGTGGCTTTTTCTCCTCAGGATCATCAGGTTGGGAATTTCAATATTAAACCAGATATTTGTTTAATGAAGTTGAAATATTGAGGACTGATTGCTTCATTAGAAGCAAATACATCGATTAACAATCTCGGACCTCACAGTAGGTCTGACTTTAAAGGTTTATATGTTATTGATAAAATAGATACCCCATGATGAAAATCAATAGGATTTTTACTTACCGAACCAGACTGTTGCTCTCTATATCAGGGAGGTTACTGATATAAAGAGTGTTGCAGTCAGATGGTCATGTGATCAACATGGCTGCCCCCATGAGGCGACCTGCACTGTAAAGCTGCTTTTATTGGGCTACTGAGAGTCTTCATCTCATTTGAGTTTACATCATTTTAAACATATTTTTCAAAAGTAGCCTACTAATCATTTATTTAACTGTAAGATAAGGAAGGAAATGTGGGAAAAGGAGAGAGGTCACAAAATGAATTTGACAACAGTCAGTCACTCACTCTTTACTTGGAAACTAACAAGTTGGAGGATTTTTCCCTTTCCTGTTCTTGCGGCTAATTAAAACTTACATATAAAAAAACATCAAACAATGAGGCCTAGTTTTCTCTGGAGCTTTGTAGCCATCTGGAGCACTCTCTCATATCTTACTGCTTGTACAATTAAATATGCACAAGAGAAACTGCTTAGTGAATAGTGCTACACTTTCAAATTGAATACGCCAGCATTTTTGAAAGAACCCGGCCTGCGAACACAATCAATGAAATCAAAGTATGTAGCCGATTAGTTACAGTGAAACATGAGACTTACAATGTACACAGCACACACTGTGTAAATTGCTGTAATAGATAACCATTACTATCCATTAAATTATTATTGTGTCTGTGTGTTATGGGCTGATTAACCAACAATTTGTTTTTTGCCTGTACACAATCATCCTTTCTGTCAGAGGAAAATGCGTATGACTGGCTTATTCTTGGATCACTGGATTTTACGCCATTCGCACATTCAAATTAATGCTATTTAAAGATGAAATATTCAACTCTATAAAGATGTTGTTCATTTTAATCAGGTAAATGTA
Organism: Moxostoma hubbsi; assembly: GCA_032164185.1. NCBI lineage: Eukaryota > Metazoa > Chordata > Actinopteri > Cypriniformes > Catostomidae > Moxostoma > Moxostoma hubbsi. The sequence continues at coordinate 12,663,014 of JAVLUX010000046.1, forward strand.
ATCAAAACTGGATAACAATATGGTTTTTGTACAAAATGATCAAGTTAAAATTTGTGTCAATGTGATTATCTCATTAGCATTGTAGCATGCGCTCCAGGCTACAAAAATTCAAAGTCTCTGTTATTTAAACTTTTTAACCTTTAATCTTCTTTTCCCATTCCCACTTACAAAAATATCATAAAAGCAAAAGGCAGGGCCTATTGTGATGTGAGCAGTTCTGAGGTTTGAAGCAAACCATGGTCCAGTAATTAGCATGTGCAGGCGCTGCGTTGGTTAGCAGTCCTCGTGCTGAGGAGTTGATGAACTGTGCTAGAGATAAAACCCTGGAGCCACACACAAATAAATCTGTCATTTCTTATGTTATCATATTCATGAGAGTGTGTGTCTGGGTGTGTATCAACGCATGTGTGCTTATGCGCGCACCACATTACAGATGTTACAATAGGCCTACTTGAGTGTCTCAAATGTGCTAGCTATTTGGGAAACGATCACTTTTCAGACCAGAAGTTTTGGGGTATTTTTTTTCCCCCGGGAGTGAGTATACATGCTGCTAGTGTTTTTGCCATTTTTGTGAAAACGAGCGAAGAGTTAACGATGTTTGTCGTGTGACTCCAAGCCGCCTGTTTGTTTATGCTAGGCCAGTTCTGCCCAGTGCTGCCTGTAAATAATTACCCACCCTAATTATGGCCTGGAGTTAGCAAGCACGCTAAATGCTTTTCTGATGAGTACTGCCCTGGGTTAGCAGGTGCTGGGTGGCCCTCCTAGGGACTCAGATTGAAGAGGGGGTCTATATTCCTCCCTCGGGTCCTACGGGCGAATGGCTTGTATCGTTGCGACATACGGGGATGGGGGGTAGGGGGTCTCCGTACAGGGGATGTTGCATTGTGTGCAGCTGGCCCCTAGTGTGAGATCCATTACTGGCCCTAAGATGGCCCTGTTTTTAAGGACCTTTGTCATTAGGATGCATCATGCTGATAGAAATCAAAATAAAGTGTTCCTCTGAACTAGATTTGTGGTGATAATACACTTCAGTAGACCTCTTGAGTTATTTTTGCAATTACCATGGTCCTGATTAAAAATGTTGTAAGTATTTGACATGTTTAATTTATCAGTTATCATATCCTTTATTCCAAAAACAACTGCAACTGATAATCATATGTTGTTAAATGTAAAAATGAATCGAAACAAAACCCAAACGAATCAGTAATATCGGGCACCAAAATACTTCTACAAAGACACACTGAACTCCCTCTTTGTTGAGTGTTTGACAGGGGGGCAGCTTGTGTATGGCATCACGAGTGCTGCGTGTGTCTTGTACCATGTCGCATCAAACTTTTACCCCCCACGGACGCGCTCAGTCTGTCTCCCAAACTTGCGCAGACTTGCATTATGTCAGCTCGCGCTTTGCCACCCCATTTGCTGTAGCTGTACTGCTGTGCGCGCAGACAGACTTATCAATCAAACGCGGCTTGATGGATTCTTCAGAACGATGGAACAATCGCCTCAGAAGAGCTGCGGAGTCTCTGAGCGCTTTTTGCTTTGACATAAGGGTATGCAAAGAGTGTAAATGGATGAACGGTTGATTGATTCTCACCAGCAATGTTGTTGACAGCAGGAAATGTGTTTTGCATTGACTGTGTTTGCATGGGAATTTGCACGGGGCATGAGTTATCGAGCAGTAGTTTGGACCTAAGGCGATTCTCCATAATGATGGCAGGTCGGAGGAACTGAAATTCACAGTTTAACAGCCGTTACCTGTGGAGGGTAGAGAGAAAGAGAGAGAGAGATAGAGAGAGAGAGGGAGAAACCACAACAAAAATACATAAAACATTTAGAAAAAGTAAGAGGTTGTGAGGCAGAATAAAAAATATGTTCATCTTACATATTAGAGGTTGTGTTACAGAAACCTCCTAATTTAAGTCATTTCTGCTATTTTAAGTTAAAAACTGTTCAAGTTAGGATTCTGACATCACCATGGTTACTAAATAGATTAGAAAGGATTCTGTAATATGGCCTTCTACAAAATACCACATCTACAAAAATAAATGTAAGTATATTAAATGGTGACTTCTTGATTTTTTCTATCTTTTCTTTTTTTAGGTATCTATATTTAGGTGTCATACTGTATATACATCTTCCCTGCTGGACGAAAAAGTTCTTACACTTGCCTAAGATAGTTTGCTGGTCTTAGCTGGTTTCCCAGCCTGGTTAGGCTCGCCTTGTTTCCTGGTTCTTAAGATGTTTTGGGCCAACACAGTCTCATGAGAATTTGGGATTCTTTTGGGGATTTTGAGATATGGGACAAAACACATCCAACATAAAAAAGTCCTCTATGTTAAAAACTAATAATAGTAATAATACTGAAAAAGATAAATCTAAAGAAAATGTGGATACTCGGGGCATTCCTTAATTATATTTTAAAATAATTTAATTAGAATACTTGGAAGCACATGTAACTTAACCTGTCCTCAGATAGAGGTCACAATGTTAAACTGCCCAACAAAACGTTTACAAATGCAAAAGATAATCAGAATATAAATATTAAATGAAATGTAGGCATCTGTAAGATATTAAACACTACATAAAGTAAACTTTAAATACTATTTTCCATAAACAACTGCAAACTTGCGTCTTCACTTTCAGCTAACTCTGAGTACCCCTTTCCCACTTCCTGCTCATGGTGGATGCAACAGTAGGACATGTAGTCTGGTAAATGTAATATTTTTTTATATTTTAAACAAACAAACAATGTTTAAGTCTCAGCTTCAACATGTCAACATCATCATCCCATTGTGATATTTTTTGTTAAAATTGGGGGAAAAAAGTGTTGGCATGTTAGTTTAGGTTAGAAGCAGCTTTAACTGAGGAAAAAAGTGTACAACACATGGTTAAGATGCAAAAATATTACATTTTGTAAACTGTCAGAATTTTCAGAATAGTGTGAAAACAGAAAAAAAAATATAGAACATATTTTATCACCTAACTACTTTACTGAACACCGTTATTAGATAAAAGACTTAGCACTCTTTTTTGATAGCATGCTTTTAGTGTGTCTGACAAATTTCAGTCGTTATGAAGTGAATATGTCAATTTTCAGATAAAAAGCATTTTTATAAAAACCTGTTCCTTTACTTGGTTTGTTAGCTGAGACCTTTGTCTATAAATATTAAACAATACTCAGATTGTAATCCTGTTTTGTCCCTTATCTCAAGAATCAGTGTGTATCAATTTGTACAAAATTGTGTTTACTAAATTTGTACAAAAATATCTAATATACTAAGCAATCACATACGCATCACAAATGCGTTCGGAACCTAGAGGTGTTGCTTTCTTCCATATTACACATCTGAGCATTTAACATTAATATCATGGTTATGTTTATGCTCTGGGTAGTGTAAGGTATTAGAACAGAGATGCCCAAACCAGGGCATGTGGGCTAAAGTTGGTCAGTGATGACTTTTGACATTGCCTGTCTTGCCGTATATGATGAGGGGCAAAATAAAAAAAATAAAAACAATAAATACCATTGATGCAGATCTTTATTGCATTAATTTAACAGATTGCAGAGTAATGTTTTCTATATATATATATATATATATATATATATATATATATATATATATATATATATTAAGAAATCATAAAGGAGGGGAACCGGGCAACTTTGATATAATACAACTTTTACTTTCCAAGGTCCACAGCCCTCAATCAAGTTTCATTTTCATAGGAAAAAGTTTGTTTGGGCACCTCTGTGTGAGATGCTACGGTCAGAGTTAAGGATGGGGTTTGGAGTTAAAGTTACAGAAACACCGTTTTGGATTAAAACTGAATGAACGCCACATTGAGAACTACAATATATATATACAGGGTGTTTAACTTGTACGATTTTGTACGAATGAACTTGTAAGTTACGCAATACAAGTTTAACCCTGTAGTAACCCTTGCTAAATATTCAGTGGAATTAACTATAACTAACTGTACTGTTTTCATCATTATTACTTAGCCTATAATTAAGTTTGATCAGCAAAAAATTAAAAATGTTAAAAAAAAAAAACTAATTGTAAAATTTTCTGGTTGTTTCAAATAAATGGCAACAATAAAAGGCAACAATGTTAATGTCATTCATGCAACTTTATAATGGCGGTGAAGGTCTTTTTATTGACACTAGAGTCACAAATAATGTTTAGATTAGACGAGCATTTGAAGAATCATGAGTACATAACAATAAACAAACAGGACTGAAAATATCTGAATAATTAAGAAACTCTTCAAAAGATTTTATTCATCAATTTTGATGCAAATACAATGTTAAAAACTCTAAAATAAAACACAATCTAAAAAGTTCTCTGAAAAAATGAAAATATAAATGATAATTTATACATTTTTTATTTTGAAACCTGTTTCAAAGGCCTTCAAAGTTATTTTTAATAAATAAATGACATATCAAGCCTTCATTATGATTACATGAACATAAACAACATTTGAAATTATGTTTCTTTATGTGCATTTCAAACAGTTACTTAAAACTTTGAAAGAATATAGTACACTCAAGTATAAACACATAAATAAGATATCTTAACAATTCTGCTACACACACACACACACACACACACATAAACAATCAAATTTAGTTTTTGATCATTTCAAAAGGCATAAAAATGTGATAAACACTCCAGCATTAAAGAGAAAAAAAGCAAACATGACTGCATGTGTGATTAGCCTCTCCTTCAAACACGAAATAATCGCTGTAGACACTCGATCACTTCTATTCAAAGCACACATGGGGGTCCCATTATATCACTGTAAAGCTTCAAGAAAGTGTTCGAAAGCAACCATAAAGAAGAGAAAAAAAATCCATTCTCCAGAGACAAACAAAACCATTAATTAAAACAAGCTTTCAGACATCAATCTTCCTGCCTGTCACAAAATTATCATAATCTGGGAATGTTAAGAGTCTGTAGAGTAAACAGTTAATTTAGGGGAGTATTAATCAATAAGTCTGGCTTTCTGTACCCCCTCTGTGCTGTGGCACTTGTACTTTTTCATCGAACGCACTTTGTACACTACACAGAGAGGGGGTAACTTTTACAGTGATGCGCTTCTTCGTGTGTGTTCTCTAAGGGTCCATTAGTTCATAAAAAAGTTCCTTTTTATGTTTTTTTTTTTCTTGAGTACTTTACAGGTCGGTTTAATCCAGGATGGACTATCCCATTTTTTGTGTGACATAAAGAACTTTTTTTAGACCCATAAACATTATAGGCAATTTTCTGAACAGAGTGTATATGATATGACAGTAGGGTCAGGGGTGTAGCAGTCATTTTAAAAGTGGGGGGGCACAGCTGTCAGTAGGTGGCTGGTGCAGTCCCAACACTTACAATGCACTATTAATATATTACAGTATATATTAATATGTTAGTATGATATAAGTATTATATTAATATACGTATTATATACTTTTAATAATTGTGGTATTTTAAAGATCCAAGTATTGCAAACTAATTGCAAAATTCGCTGCAAAAATAAAGGGCATTTTATGGAGCACTTGCATTTGTTTCACACATGACAATAAAAGACAGCACAAGCTGTCATGAATAAATTATTTAATCAATTACAATAATGACAATTGTGCATGTGAACAATTTTATTTTTACTCTGTGCTTGTGCATTGTGGGATTTAAATTTATCCAACTGGCTTGAGTGTTTTGACTACGTTCACCAACATTTGATCAGATCCATTTAATGATTCAGTGACCATTTCTGAGTATGCCAAAAGGTGGTGAGTTAGTCACTGAATAAATGTGTTTAATCTTTTAAAATGTGTATGTCTACAGACCTACAAAGAGACTTTCGTAGTGGTATTAAGCATTATAAGAACAAAGCAAATCTATCATTTCCCTACAGTTTGTGATCTGCTGAGCATGACTTTTATCAAAAGACAACAATAAGAGTCTTATAAAAATCATAATGGGTTTCAATAACTTTTGTATGTTTTCATGTATAAAAAAGCATGTCATCACATCAATTCACTTCTGTAAAATGCTTAAGTGTTTTAAGAACATGGCAGATCTATCTTTTATAGTCCTATAGTTTGTTGACTGCACTCCAACACAGAGGTAAAAAACAGGAGCTGATATTAAAAATAGCTTTACATATTTAACACAGATCTAGTAAACTGCTTAAAATGGCAAAAAGAACCAATCAAACTATTACCCCTAAACATAATGTAAAAAGAATAATTCAATGAAGACTCGTCCGCTGATATAAACTCCACATACAATGTGTGCTTTAAAGGAGGATTGTCCTTTGTTTTTTCTGAAGTGCATTTCACGTAATGCTGTCAATCAACAATGATATACCGATAAATAACTCTTGTTTTTGTGTTCCTAATCTCTAGATTATTCGTTTAGATCAACATCAATGCAGAATGAAACATGGATAAATGAGCATTGTTAAAAGCAGCTTTGTTGAAATGAACAGAGCCACATTGATTAGACTGTCTGACTGATGGTTTATTACGTAAGGGTCGTTTCGACTCATGAAACTCACCTGTGATTGGCTGTATGGTCCCTCAATCAGCTCAAAGCAATAAAACGCAAAGAATACTGTATACACATCCACAAGTTTGGACTCAGTATGGGTTTAGCGTGGAATAGTGCGGGGGACCAAAATCATCTTTTTAAAGAATGGGGGACGTGTCCCCCACATCCCCCGTGGCTGCTATGCCCTTGAGTGGGGTCTTTACCACACAAAGTACAGGTTATACAATAAAACAAATGACACAACGTTAAGATTGTATTGCTATATCACATGTACTTAAGCAGATAACTTTAAAGCATTTTGAAAGGATAAACTTTAGTATTAAACACTGAAAAAAACATTAGCATAAAATATGTGCAATATATCTAAATTAAATGGTTTGAATCAATTTTTTATTATTTAACTTCACTGAATGAACCTGAATGCATTAGGTTACACCATCAACACTAATTTTAAGATTTAGATGAGGTCGAAAAAGCTCCTTAAAGGGACAGTTCACCCAAAAATGAAAATTCATCATTTACTCAACCTCATGTCATCCCAGATGTGTATGACTTTCTTTCATCTGCAGAACACAGATGAAGATTTTTAGAAGAATATTTCAGCTCTGTAGGTCCATACAATGCAAGTGAATGGTGACCAGAACTTTGAAGCCCCAAAAAGGACATTAAGGCAGCATGAAAGTAATCCATAAAACTGTAGTGGTTAAACTCATAAGTGATATAAGTGTGGGTGGGAAACAGATCAATATTTAAAGGAATAATTAACCGAAAAATGAAAATTCTCTCATCATTTATTCACCCTTGTGCCTTCTCAGATGTGTTTGACTTTCTATCATCAGCAGAACACAGATGAAGATTTTTAGAAGAAGATAGAGCTCTGTCAGGTCCTTATAATGCAAGTAAACGTGTGCAAGCAACAGGTCCAAAAGTCACAATTAGACAGCATAAAAGTAATCCATGTGACTCCACTCGAACATTGAATGTCTTCTGAAGCAAATTGATATGTGTGTAAAAAATACATTGATAATGAAATCATTATTAACTTTTTAAGTGGTAAGCTAAAACAAAAAACACACACTTTTCCACTTTAACACTGTTATATGAACTAGTTTACACTTTAACACTATTTTCTGCAACTTACCTTCAACTTTAGTTAACATCCTCCATGGATTTGAACATGTCAGTGTAAAATGCTTTCACCTTGTCACTATGTCTCTCACAAATGCTCAGTCACAAGCATCAACTGTTGAACTGTGTCAAGTAATTACAGTTCAGTTAATCAACTGGAACCAGTAACAGGTACACTGGATCTTCAGCAGTAACAACATGAAAGGGTTGAAGTTTCAATCATTTAAGCAGTGCTGGGGCTCTTTTGATAGCATTTATTTAGTAATTTTCTTGATTAACCTGACCTGTCATGTTCGGCATTGTACTGAATAACATCCATTACCTACCATCTTTGGCTTTTAGCAGAAGAAGACACATCAGCAAAGAAATGCAGTATCAGTAGGAGTGGCATGAAGCGGCTGATAGCATCGGAGAGGGAAATAGGCCTGTAGCACGGGAACTCCCATAAAAAAGTTAGCTGCTAGGACACAGTTCATTTTCAATAAGAAGGAACTTTTGAGCAGACCCCATCCAGTAAAATGGCTGTGAATTGTGATAGTGTGTGCTGTTCTAGAGCAGTGTTTTCCAGCCTTTTTTGTCTTATGTTCTCCCACACCCCATCAATAAGGCTCAATACATTTAGCATCATTATTAACATAATTCTAACAAGTTTTAAGCAAAAAATTCTCGAAATACTTCGGATGAAAAACCGACTGACCAGTACATAGTAGCACAGTGTCATTCACACAAACTTCTAAAACTTGCAGACATTACAAACATTGTTTTGTTTTCTTAAAAAGTAACAATAATCATGTGATAAATCACTATAATTTGTCATTTGAACCTATTATTAAAGTAGTTCTATAAACTGACCTTATATTTTCATCATCAAGTCGTAATTTAAAAGTTAACAAAGCAAAATTGAAATCTTTTCAAGCGCTCTCCATAACTGGCAGAAGTACCCTGACTGATGTCATGGTGAACTTGGCAACAAGAGGTTGAAAGTTCTGCTGCTGAAATCGGTCTGTGCTTACTGAAATTCGAACCACTGCCCCCAGTGGTTGAAACCGGGAGTGTTGTTGAATGTATCAGCATGTGTGAACTCCATTTTCTGGATTAAATGTACACAGAGTGGCAACAAAATCGAGTTGTACTTTTAGTTGCAAATTATGTACTACAGTCAGCAGGAATGCATATTAACCCTACACCCTACACCCTACACCCTAAACCTAACTGTCAGTGGAGTAAAAATATAAATTCAGAGTGGAAAGGCAACTTCCTGGTTTTGGCTGCTCATGCATTGTGCTATCTGTTGCATCAGAGAGAAAGATTAACACTCTTGAATTGATGTAAAAATGTATGATGGCGGATAGCCCATGTCAGTAATGCGGCTGAATGGGGTTGATTTCAGAGTACACAAACATTCATGTCGATTTTCGTAATGCTGTTCTAAATGTCAGGATAAACCACTGCTGTATTAATGGACCGAACTGATGATGGAAATTTTTCTACCTGTAAATGTTTTAATGTTTGCATATTTTGCAAGGGAGACTGGGATTAGTTGTTAAATTTTACTTTAGTGAATATTTCTCAGGGTAAGTTTATTTTGAAGTTCAAATTCTGTAAAGACACAAACATTAAAGTTTTGCTTACAAAAAAGATGATGAACATTTCCAATGTTATTGCCCAGGAAAAAAAAGATACAGTTCATTGAACACACTGACCTTTTGAAACAACATTTCCAGAGATAGTATGTCAAAATGTAACCTTAAACAGCCATTAAACATCCTATTAATGGAAATTTAAACAGTTAATCATTTATGAAACATAAATGTATAACATTTAAAACACATGTGACAATTTGCCCAGTTGAAACGTGAGGACTTGCATTAAACTGAATGGGAGAAATTGGAACACCCAATATGGTGGATGTTGGAAAGGAAGTCCCGCCTTAAAGGTAAAAGACCCAATAACCTTTTAGATGCAGACATCACCTGTCAGTCAATTCAGGAACATGCATATGAATTGGCAGAACCAGCCTGACATATTGTGTGCGTGTGCGTGTGTGATGTAGAGAAGCACAATTAATTATACTGTTGTGAGATTTTACTTCTGATTTCAAAAACATTTTTTAATTGTTATCTTGACCAACCATTTGGAGATTTCACACTTTTCCTATTCAAGTAGATACAAGCTTTACTTTTATGATGCTTGTATCCATAGAAAATAGCTGCCAAGGAGCATTCTCAAGATGGCGGCTGAGTGGACTGACTTGCCTTGAAAGTGACTTCGGTTCGACCTTTTGGTTAAAATCTGATCCTTCCCTGAATGTATAACAGTGTGGTTTTGTTCTGTTAAATTATTTACCCAACAACTATAGCAAAATTGTATGATATAGTCATTTTAGTTTGGAGGATAATAAAAAATAATACAAATTATTCTAATTTAAGAGGGTTTTGAACTAGATGTTTGAAACCAGCATTTTAAAAAACTGTTAGAAAAAACAGTTAAACATTTAAACATTTGTTTAATTGGACTTTTGACTCACAACCATATAGTTACTAATGCTGCGTTCCACTTGTCTTGGAAGTCGGAGCTCGGGACTCAGATCAACGTCATATCTGTTTAAAAAAAACAAGGAATCCGAGTTGGATGCGTTCCATTTACAAACAACATGACAAATTGGGAAAAAAAGATGGACGCCTACAGGAAAGTAATTGTTGCACTCTTTCGGAGTACAGAGAGCTTCAAAATAAGATGACAGGAAGCAGAGAAGGAATGTTAATGTTTCCTTGTATTTGAATGCAACCACATTCGCAGGTCCTAACAGCTGTTCTAAACTTTTTTTAAACTTTTTTAATGTGTTTTACATTACAATTTCATGCTCACATTTCTGCTTGGTTTGTAACATTAGGCAGTGTTGTCGTAGCAACATCGACCATTGTTCTTGTAGCAGCAGTGACCATTGTTGTTGTAAGCAGCAGCGACCTAGCCAATTTTAGCTGTACCAGTTTATAAACAACACATTACGTGGTAATTCATGCATAACAGAACCATAGCAACATGCCTATAGGCAACAGTAATACAGTTTTGTATATAGGACTTGCTAAATTTTACACAAAAAAGACAAAAATGCTTAAAAAAAAAAAACCTTTAAACTCACAGAATATTTACAGTCGTTGTCCTCTGAGTTCATCCGAGTTTCCAAGTAGGAATTCCGACATCGGGGGGGCGTTCCATTTGTCAGTTCCGGTCTTGGAACTCGTGAAATAACTCAGAGCTCCGACTTCTGAGACAAATTGAACTCACGATTAATACAGCTCTTGTGGGAACTTCCCCACGTGATGACTAGCTCAGGTCTCCCCTACATTCGGTTTTGGCTACCAGCCCACCAGAAAAAGTCCATGTGATCCCAATGGCCTGGTTACATGTAACTCTCCATTATCTCTGTCTAGTAAAAGGCCAAATAAGGTGTAGTCAAAACATCAAAACAAATCTACTGAGAACAGTTGCTCTGTCCATTATCAGCACAATCAGTCATCAAAGTCAAAGAGCTGCAGCAACGGCACACAAGCTGCAGTAAGAAGAGAGCTGAACAGATGGCAGGAGAGAATCATAGCAGTTGAAGGTTTATTCACAGGTGTGTTTGTGTGTCTCTTTGAGTCAATGTTTGTGTGTGTGTGTGTGTGTGTATGAGGGAAAGTAAGAGATAGCAAGAGAGGGGGAAAGCTAGAGAGTTGGTTGGGGGGGCAGCTGTTGGTTCTGCTGTATAATGTAATGTAAGAGTGGGTGTAATGTGAGTATACAAGCTGTTAATCTCTCCTGTGTAGCTGTGTTTAAATGTGTTTATGCTTCATTAAGCTTGCATTACCTGCTTCATTACTGCTATGTTAGAACTAGTGCCAATGAGACTGACTCCCTGTGTGTGTGGGTGCGTGTTAAATTCATCGCTCTCACAGACTGACCCACCTAGGCTTGAATGTACTACCTGACACACTAGCTTCCTTCCTCAGTTAGCCCCCCGTGTTATCATGCCGTGGGACAACATTTGGTGCAACATGGTGCAAAAACTCATCCAGTGCTCTTTGTATCTATTAATCAACTGTTTTAAGTTCAAGCAAATGTACACTACAACACTGTAACCAAGTACTTCTCTCAAGGGTACAGTACACAAGCAATATCCCATTAACTCTCATAGACATTAACTCAAACACCATCTGTGATTAAACCTGCAAAATTTGTGTAAGCAACATAATTAACCTTTAGATTGCCAGTGTGACCAATTTATTAGCCACTGATTGATGAACACAGCCTCTTTGATTTCAGTGCCAGCCAAGTGCCCCTTGCCAATTCAAAAAAATAATTGTATTTTTTTAACTGGCAGAATTCTTCAGTTCAGTTTTGTCGTGATCACACCAAATACTAAATTGCCTAAAGTGCACGCTTATATCCCAGACTTGAGTTTTCTCTTCATATGGATCTGAAAAAAAATCGAACCTTCTACTCACTTCACCCATCGGCATTCAGTGTATTCTGGAGTTTGGAGTTTTCTTGAGACACTGCAGTTGAATTCCCTGTTTTGAATGGTTTGTAAGATACATTTCATACCTGCACAAATAATATCTAATATAGTGAACTTTGTCATGTACTGAGGAGAAAAGAGTGTGATTAAATTTAAAATGTACTATTACATAAATTAATGACTAGAAATATTATATTATTCCGTACTTTTAACAATATTGAATAGTATGATAAATATATAATAGTATAATTTCACAATTATCTATTGACAATTGTAATTAATACATTGTATACAATTACAACATATAAAAACTGTGAAAACCTGTTAAAAAAAGATACAAATTGCAAACAAAAATTAGATTGAGCTTCATAGGGATATCTTTACTTCATTCAGATAAGAACATTTTTGGTTTCTTTCTGTTAAATTGAACCATAAATGAAAAATACGTTATATGTGGGAAAACTATGCGATAATGAATCTTTATAAAAATGTCAAATAAAATGGAGGGGGTGAAATTGATTTCCTTCCATTGCATTATAATTTGTGTGTTCTCCAAATTGTGACAACATTTTGATTATTTTTAATTGTATTCATGCTCAGATTAATTAAAATTCTCAGATTAGTATCCTATAACTTTATTCATTTTCTTATTATTTTTTAAAGATTTGACAAGCATATGAATATATATGGATGTTTCTTAGAGCTGTTTTGTACATTTGATTTCTGAATCTATTGTAATTATATTCTGTGTGTTATGCAGGAGCTTGCATCTATTTTAACCACTGAAATGTGCATAGATTCTGTTCGATTCATGGTGAGAAAACTAGTGGCTAAATTTGATTAAAAAAGAATAATAATAATAATAATACACTATTTCTGTGCTAGACCCCTAAAAAATAGCCTGTAGCCCTTAATAAATGTGGTTAATTTTGTACCAGATATTTTAAATCTATAAATAAATTGTAATCTGTTTCTGTGTTGGACTAAACAGGGAAAAATCTTTAAAACATCTGAAATATAATGCTAGGCTTGAATGTAAAATATGTAGCTAAGCTAATTTGTGAAAATATACAGATAAACTCTATATAACAGTAATGCTAACTTTAATGTTAAATAAGTATGCCACAAAAGCATGCGGTTGCAGAAATGTTTTTGAGTGAGGGCCCCTTTCACAATGTCCCAGCGATCTGCAGAACGCCATCTTAATAGCGACATCTACTGACATCTAAATGCCATGTCTGAGAGTTGTGTATAATATTTAACATCGCCTCATTGAATTTAAAGTCTTCTTATAGTTCGTTGTAGGCCTACATGTCCCAACCAACTCTGGGGCGCGTTTATGATTTTTGGGGCCCCGAGAAAACGACCAACCCGGGGTCTTATTTCGAAAAAAATCTGCTAAGAAAATGACACAATTTATTTTAAATCACATTGTTAAATTCATTTTATAAGCCGTTATAGCCAAGTCCATTCAAAATGTTTAATGAAATAAAAATCTTGTTAAGGATAATACAGAGATAGAAAAGCGATAGACCTATTTACCTACATATATTTTTTACACAACACATTTTTGTGAACAGGGGGTACTTCACCCATGGCATTTTAGAATTTCGTTGTTACAGTATATATATATATATATATATATATATATATATATATATATATATATATATATATATATATATATATATATATATTCTAACCCAACAATTATTTATTGTTGTCCAGATTGTCATTATAATATGACAGTATTATTATTATTACTTTGAGGATTTGTTATACAATAATAATATATTTCTGTCTTATTTAATTTACTTTCATCTAGAGTTTATATTCTGATTCTGCAGTGTATTGTTCACCATGTTGCAATTGGCTGTAGTTTATGTAAGCATCGTAGGCAACATTCGTTGCAACTGTAAACATACAAGGCACGACGGCCCCTCAACACACTAGAGCATCAGGAGGGAAACATTTACGTTTATCACGCGCTAAAACGTTGCAAAGTGAAGAATCATCTAGAATAATGTTAAACATATTAACAGTCCCTCTTTGCAGCCTGAACTTGATCAGAGTGTTAAATATGTGTGTCAATTGCGCTAAAAACAGTCTAGACGCAGCGCAACGAACGAAACAGAGCGCAGGTGTCTTGACTTGCGTTTTTGAAACCTGTTGTTGTTTGTAACGACACTGTGTCTAAAACTGTTCCAGTCCTGCGTGAGACACTGAAGAAACAGCACAGAACATAGAAAAACAATGGAAAAACAGAGTACAACGGCCCAGTCCGTTCGCACGTGTCTGTGAGCCGTGGGCGAAAAAGTTCGGAAGGCCTGTGTATATATTATATATATATATATATATATATATATATATATATATATATGTTTTTTTTATTATATATATATATATATATATATATAAATTACAAACCCAAACCCTAAGTCCTACTGACCCGAACCCGGCGGCTTCGTGAACCGCGCGTGTACCTGCACAACATGTCACCCCTCAAGCTGTTTATGCAGAGCTGCAACAAAACTACTGCCCCATGTGTAAAGAATCAATTTGACTCTTAAAAAAAAGTTTATCCCGTTGACATCTGAACCTTTCTATAGATTTAAAAGAATAATTTTCTTTTAAAACATTTTCTACATTTACATTTATTCATTTGGAAGACGCTTTTATCCAAAGCGACGTACAAAAGAGGAAAACATAAGCGAATCATCTTAAGGAGATATTTGTACGAAAAGTGCCATACTACAAAGTTTCACTAGCATCAGAATAGCGTTCAAAACAGATTTAAGTTTTTTTTTTTTTTTTTTTTTTTTTTTTTTTTTTTTTTGTTAGTAGTGACTGGTTAAATGCTCTTGGAAAAGATGTGTTTTTAGATGTTTTTTGAAGCTAGAGAGTGAGTCAGCTTCAGGGATGGAGTTGGGAAGGTCATTCCACTAACGTGGTATGATAAAACTGAGAGTCCGGGAAAGTGTTTTGGAGTCTCTTTTTGTTGGTACAACAAGGAGACGTTCCTTAGCTGACCGCAGGCTTCAGGTTGGAGTGTAGTTCTGCATAAATGTTTTTAGGTATGCTGGAGCAGACCCAGTGACTGTTTTGTATGCCAGCATCAGGGCCTTGAATTTAATACGTGCATGAACCGGCAGCAGTGGAGAGACAAAGAGTGGTGTAACATGCTCTCTTTGGTTCATTAAAGACCAGACGTGCTGCTGCATTCTGGATCATTTGCAGAGGTCTAATAGCACATGCGGGAAGGCCTGCAAAGAGAGCGTTACAGTAGTCCAGCCTAGTTATGACAAGTGACTGAACAAGCAGTTGTGTGGCATGTTCAGAGAGGAAAGGTCTTATCTTCCTGATATTGTAGAGTGTAAATCTACATGGTCTTGCAGTCTTTGAGATGTGGTCTGTTCTCATCATTTACTCACACCATCCCAGATGTGTATGACTTTCTTTCTTCTGCAGAACACAAATAAAGATAAAAAAATAATATTTTAGCCCTGTAGGTCCATTCAATGCAAGAAAAAAGCTCTAAAAAAGCACACAAATGTGTCATAAAATTAATCCGTATGACCCCAGTGGTTAAATCCATATATACAGAAGCGATATGACAAGTGAGTGTGACAGATCAGTATTTAAGTCCTTTTTTTGTTTTGTTTTTTTTACCATCAATCTCCACTTTCTTCTTTTGTTTTTGGTGATTCACATTCTTTGGGCATGTCCCACCTACTGAGCAGAGAGGATAATTTATAGTCAAAAAAGGACTTAAATATTGATCTATTTCTCACCCACACGTATAATATCACTTCTGAAGATATGGATTTAACCACTGGAGACGTATGGATGACTTTTATGCTGCCTTTATGTGCTTTTTGAAGTTTTGGTCATCATTCACTTTTATTGTATGGAACTACAGAGTTTAGATATTCATCTAAAATCTTTGTGTTCAGCAGAAGAAAGAAAGTCATACACATCTGGGATGGCATGAGGGTGATTAAATGATGACAGGACTTTCATTTTGGGTGAACTATTGCTTTAAATTCCGTGCTGTCATGATGACTGTTGTGCACACTGATATAGATCAGTGGGTTGTGCAGAATAATATCAAATAAATATTCGTTTTGTCTAAACATTTAGTTATAGTTCTTTTTCAGAATTTTTCAGCGATTAAGTATTTCATTACACATGTTAAATACGTTTTAAGACAAACAAATTATCCAGTTTTGATTTAGTTACGAGTTTGAAGTCGTGACGTTTCAGGTCTTTTATTTTGAATTTCTCCTCAAGGAAACGCGTGAGCGAAGGTCGTTCAAAAAACCCGGCTGTGTCTTAAAGGTAACAACCGGCAGCATAAGTCTCGCGAGAGTCTCTTACTATTCTGGTACTAAAGTAGTATATAGGGTCAGAATAAGTAGTGTTATGGTTAAGGTAAGAGTTATGTTTAAGGGTAGGGATTAGAAGTAGGGTTTCTGTGGGACTCATAATAAACAGTGTGTGTACGTCGCATGCGGCTCTCGCGAGACTTTAAGTAAACGGTGGGTTACCTTCTAGTCTCGAGCAGAAACCCTGCTGCTGGTTACGATGACTGCGAAACACACGTCGGTCACACAACCTCCCGACTCATCACATTGGACATTTCTCCATTTATTGTGAACAGCGTGAAGGACTGGGATCAAAACTTAAAGGGCTTTAATACTAAAGCTGATATTTCTTGATTTACGGGCCTGTTATTAGATAAGAGAGAAGTCTCTAGAATCAGCTGCGTCGCTATCAGCACTGACGGTGTTTAAAACCCTTCAGCGCACAGACATGAGGAGTTTGCCGTATTTCTGCCGGGGAGAGGTTGTCCATGGATTTGGACGAGGAAGCAAAGAGCTGGGCATCCCGACAGGTGAGACACTTCTGTATTTAAAACCTGTCTAATCATTCACTTGTGTATACCTTATAGATTAAAAGGGTTTTATGCTGCGTGATTGTGGATCTATGGCTGGTTATATAATGATTTTATGTCATTAAAGTAAACACACACACACACAGACACACACAGACAGACAGACAGACATCTGGCTTAAGGAATATTTAAACTAAAAATGAAAATCCTGTCATCATTTACTAACTCTTATTCTGTTCTTTAACCAGCATGACTTTCAGTCTTTCTGTATGCCAGCCTCAATCACCATTCACTTTGCATGGAGAAAGGATTTAATAACAGTGAATGGTGATTTGTGTCTGTCATTTAGGTGCAGATCTGACCTAATGCATTCTTGGTATAAAAATAGTTTGTTCCTTTAAAATGAATATTTCACCCAAAAATGAAAACTCTCTCAATATTTAATCACCCCCATGCCATCCCAGATGACTTTCTTTCTACTGCTGAACACAAATTAAGATGTTTAGAAAAATATTTCAGCTACCAAAACAACTCCTTTTTCATTATAATTCTTGACAGCAGAAGAAAGAAAGTCATACTCATCTGGGATGGCATGAGGGTGAGTAAATGATGAGAGAATTTTCATTTTTGGGTGAACTATTTCTTTAACATGATATAACATCTAAAAAACGTGCAGATCCTCTGCAAGATGCTCAAGTTTGCATGGAAAAACAACTGAACGAATGCAAAAACGCATTTGATTTGAATGGCCCATAACATTCTGTTAAACATCTTTAGTGTTCCCCAAAAGAAAAAAAGTCATAGGGGTTTGGACTTGCAGTGAAATGAGGGTGAGTAAATGATGGCAGAATGATCTTTTTAAAGAGAAGGAAATGTGCCAGAATTGAGGCCTGTATTTAATCTTGCCTTTCTCTGTGATTTTGATCTGGATTTATTTTTTATATACACTTGAAGTCCGAAGTTTACATACACTTAGGTTGAAGTAATTAAAACATATTTTTTAACCACTCCACAGATTTATATTAGATTAATATTAGCAAACAAAAGTTTTGGCAAGTCTACTTTGTGCATGACATGAGTAATGGTTTCAATAATTATTTACGGACAGATTGTTTAACTTTTATTTGATTAAATCACAATTCCGGTGGGTCAGAAGTTTACATACACTAAGTTTACTGAGCCTTTAAGCAGCTTGGAAAAGTCCAGAAAATGATGTCAAGCCTTTAGGCAATTGGCCAATTAGCTTCTTATAGGGGGTGTATTGAATTGGAGGTGTACCTGTCGATGTATTTTAAGGCCTACCTTCAAACTCAGTGCCTCTTTGCTTGACATCTAAGTCCATATTAACACCATAGGACCAACAAGACATCATACCGCTCAGGAAGGAGACACATTCTGTTTCCCAAAGATGAATGTAGTTTGGTGTGAAAAGTGCAAATCAATCCCAGAACAACAGCAAAGGACCTTGTGAAGATGCTGGAGAAAACAGGTAGACAAGTATCTATATCCACAGTAAAATGATTCCTATATCGACATAACCTGAATGGCTGCTCAGCAAGGAAGAAGCCACTGCTCCAAAACTGCCATAAAAAAGCCAAACTACAATTTGCAAGTGCACATGGGACAAAGATTTTACTTTTTGGAAAAATGTCCTCTGGTCTAATGAAACCAATATTGAACTGTTTGGCCATAATGACCATTGTTACACTACCGTTCAAAAGTTTGGGGTCACTTGTCTGAAATGTTTCTCATGATCTTAAAAATCTTTTGATCTGAAGGTGTATGCTTAAAAGTTTGAAATTAACTTTGTAGACAAAATATTATTCTGCCAAAACATATACATTTATTTAATTACAAATCTAAAATTTCCTAAAAAAAAAAAAGTTTTTGAAATGGATGACTTGGATCAAAATATGAAGAAAAGAAGCCAATAAGTGCCCAACATAGATGGGAACTCCTTCAATACTGTTTAAAAAGCATCCCGGGGTGATTCCTCAAGAAGTTGGTTGAGAAAATGTCACGAGTACATGTCTGCAAAATCTAGGCAAAGGGTGACTACTTTGAAGATGCTAAAATATTACATAGTTTTGGATTTATTTTGGATTTTTTGGTCACAAAATAATTCCCATATTTCCATTTCTATTATTCCATAGTTTTGCTGACTACTATTATTCTAAAATGTGAAATAAATAAATAAATAAAGAATGAGTAAGTGACCCCAAACTTTTGAACGGTAGTGTATGTTTGGATGAAAAAGGGTGAGGCTTGCAAGCTGAAGAACACCATCCCAACCGTGAAGCATGGGGGTGGCAGCATCATGTTGTGGGGGTGTTTTGCTGCAGGAGGGACTGGTGCAAATCACAAAATAGATGGCATCATGAGGAAGGAAAATTTGATGGATATATTTAAGCAACATCTCAAGACATCAGCCAAGAAGTTGCAAATGGGTCTTCCAAAATGGACAGTAACCCCAAGCAAACCTCCAAAGTTGTGGCAAAATGGCTTAAGGACAACATGTCAAGGTATTGGAGTGGCCATCACAAAGCCCTGACCTCAATCCGAAAAGGATTGTGGGCAGAACTAAAAAAGTGTGTGCGAGCAAGGAGGCCTACAAACCTGACTCAGTTACACCAGTTCTGTCTGGAGGAATGGGACAAAATTCCAGCAACTTATTGTGAGAAGCTTGTGGACGGCTTCCCGAAACGTTCGACCCAAGTTAAACAATTTAAAGTCAATGCTACTAAATACTAACAAAGTGTATGTACACTTCTGACTCACTGGAAATTTGATAAAAGAAATAAAAGCTGAATTAAATAATTCTCTCTACTATATTCTGACATTTCACATTCTTAAAATAGTGATCCTAATTTACCTAAGACAGGGAATGTTTTCTATGATTAAATGTCAGGAGTTGTGAAAAACTGAATTTAAATGTATTTGGCTAATGTGTATGTAAACTTCTGACTTCAACTGAATATATATATATTGGTTCTGATCTTAGCCAACTTCCCGGAGTCAGTGGTGGACAGTCTCCCCACTGACATCAACACCGGAATCTACTATGGGTGGGCATGTGTGGGCAAAGGAGACATTCACAAGATGGTGATGAGCATTGGCTGGAACCCTTACTACAAAAACACCAAGAAGTCAATGGCAAGTTCGTTTCAACACCATTCTAGTGTGTCTTAATATCTGTTTGATATAAATGCTTACGTTTAAATAGTTGACATTTGTTTTGTACTGTATTGATAGGACCTAATTACTGTTTATAAAGCATCCCAGATGGATACCTCATTAAGTTAAAAGAATATTCCAGGTGCAGAACAAGTTTTGCTCAATCGACAGCATTTGTGCCATAATGTTTTTTAAAACAAAAATGTATTTCATCTTGTCTGGGTCAAAATCTGTGTTACAATGAAGCATTTAAGGTGGAAGTGAATCGGGGCCAATCAGTAAACGTTATAATACTCACCGTTTCAAAAGTATAGCCACCAGACATAAACAGTGTGTGCATTCATTATTTCAGTGTGATAAAATCATGCACAATTTTTTTCTGTGAGAAGATATATGCAATTTTACAAATTGTTGCCATGATGAAGTAATATTGTAAAACCCTTAAATGACCGTAAAAATTAGTTAACAGCTTTACATCTCAAGTATTACAAGAGTTTAAACTGAAGAATTAATGTAAATACGTTTAGAAAATGACATGCTTCACATTTATGCCTATGAACCCTCCAAAAATTGGCCCCGTTCACTTCCATTTTAAGTGCATCACAGATCTTTTCTTTTTTATATGAAGAAAATGAGGGACATGTTGAATAATGTTTTTTTATTTGTGGTAATCAACATTATGCTGTCGATTGAGCATAACTTATATTTATATTAAACTCCAAATATTCCTTTAAGCGTTTTGATTTGTGTAGTAACTAGTATTTAAAAGTGTGTAAAATAGTAATAATAATCAATGAGTAGGTGTGTCCAAACATTTGACTGGTATTGTGGGGGAGTTCCACATTCACTGGCATTCCTGTTATGTAATATTATTCAAATGTGTTGAAACTGAAAGTTTTGCATTCAGTCTTTTAATAAGCCATCATGTGTGTCTAATGTCCAAAGATTATTGATCTGGTTGTTCTGTGTGACAGGAAACGCACGTGATCCACACGTTTGAGGAAGATTTTTACGGCCAGATATTGAGTGTGGCTGTGGTGGGCTATATTCGCCCTGAGAGGGGGTTCAAATCACTTGGTAAGATACACTGAATTACTCCCTCGAAGTTACTCCCATCATATGATATGACTGAGGCCATAACACCCTGTCCACCTTCCCAAACAAACCCTCACACATTGTGACAAACAATAAGATAGCACAAATCCACACAATTGCATTAACTCAACATTTTGTCTACCTCACAGATGAGTTGATAGCAGCGATTCACAGTGACATTGAGGAGGCAAAGAGAAGGCTGGACCTGCCAGAGCACTTGAAATTGAAAGAGGATAACTTTTTCAAGACACCAGTATCCACAGCAACCAGATCTGATAAGATCATGAATGGTCATTGAACTTAACACTGTACTCTCCTTCCCCTCTTTCTGATAACCCCTGGAGGAAAAAAAAACATATTATTTCAAATGCAGTTTATTTTATTAATATTCAAAAAGATGTGCCAGTTTGGTGCTTTGGCAAAGTGCAGGCACTAAATACAGACCTGTTATTTTCAGGGGATCAATTTGTTTTGTTTCTGTGACTTTATGTCTGTGTATGATAGACAAAGAGGGATTCGGGTTACATAACTTAGAATGTCTGAGATTTCAGTTCACTTCAGTTCACTCGATTTAAACGTCACAGAGCCTGTCTCAAAGTGAAGGCAAACAGAAAATTGCTGCCATCATGTTACACATGAACCCTGTCCTAAAAAGAAAGCTTCCCCTTCACAGAATTCATTTTATTCAGAATTCATGTTTACCACAGAGTCTTCACAGTGATACTATGTGAAAATCAGGGAGTGTTCTTTCCTCTTTTAATAACAAAATTCCACTGTAGACACATCATTCTGTTGTTAGTTACAGTCTGACTTCATTGTTTAGGAAAGACTTGAAAAGTGATTAAAGGGATAGTTCTCCCAAAAATGAAAATTCTCTCATCATTAGTCATCTTCATGATATCCTAGATGTGTATGACTTACTTTTTTCTGCTGAACACAAACAGAGCTTTTCAGAAGAATATTTCAGCTCTGTAGGTCCATACAATGCAAGTGAATGGTGGCCAGAACTTTGGAGCTCCAAAAAGCACATAAATGCAGCATAAATGTAACCCATACGACTCCAGTGGTTAAATTCATGTCATCTGAAGCAATATATGCTGGTGATATGCAAGAAGAATGTGAATTTCCAAAAACAAATTAACTCTTAGGAGAGAACACTTAGAAGGGATGGTGAAAGTGGACATTTATAGTAAAACAAAAAAGTACTTAAATATTGATCTGATTCTCACATACTTTTATGCTGCCTTTATGTGCTTTTTGGAACTTCAAAGTTCTGTACACTATTCACTTGCGTTATATGGATCAACAGAGATTAAATATAGTTCCAAAAATCTTCATTTGTGTTCTGCAGAAGAAATAAAGTCATTTACATCTGGGATGGCGTGAATGTGAGTAAATGAGAGAATTTTCAGTTTGTGTGAACTATCCCTTTAAGCTACTCACTTCAGCAATCGTCGAAATTGGAATTTCTCCTCTTTGAGACAAAATGAGACGTTTTTATGGTTCTCAGAGAATCGTGCCCTGAGGTGGAAGTCCAAGGCTGAGATAAAGAGAGCTAAAGCCCAGTTTGTCATTCTGCAACGCACAACTGGTCAGATGGAGGTTAAACAGTGACTGAAGGCAACTCTGGCTGTACATAATTCTTTGAATGAACGATAATGGCCTTTTAAGTATTTAAGTGTGCACAGAGCCCTGTGTAGCAGTTAAGTTATTATGTGCTTTGTAGTGCTAAACCTTCAAATAAAATACCTTACTTTGGTTAAACATTTAATAGTTTAAATTATTTTAAGAGACGCAACAGACCATGAGATTCAGTTCATGGAGATTCATAACTGTGTTGCATTTCCATCATTTGAAACAAGTAATATGCTGCTGGTTTGGCATCAGGCTGCAAGAATTCTTTGCAAGATGAGCTCAGAAAGGCGACATTAAGACCTGTTCAATTTGCCGTGTTTAATGTTATAATCCTTGCAATCTGAGGGTGTTTAGACCCAACTGCATCCTTAATGGTTCGGTACAGTGTGAATAGTTTGCCTCGTATGTCATGGCAGTGCCTTAAATGTGTAAAAGAATCAAAATACTAACATACAGTGCACAATCAAGCATTCCTTCAAGGTTATTAAGTGACACCAACCGGTAAGCAATAAGCAAC
Source organism: Moxostoma hubbsi (assembly GCA_032164185.1). Classification (NCBI taxonomy): domain Eukaryota; kingdom Metazoa; phylum Chordata; class Actinopteri; order Cypriniformes; family Catostomidae; genus Moxostoma; species Moxostoma hubbsi. The sequence goes on from JAVLUX010000046.1 coordinate 12,686,497, forward strand.
AAAAATGCCTTATGTGCTGTTTTACTCTTGTGTTTTTGTGAAATCATTCTGTAATCTGTTATCATTATAGGGCAACTCTTTCATTTTGATGCCACATACATTTATAATTTCTTGATTAATGTAAATAAAGGAGCTATATATATATTATAATTTATCTTGTCACTCATTGCTTGACAGTTTTGATGTTACAAACTAGAAGCCTTTGAACAATGTTAATTGGAGGCAATGGAAATATAGCCATATTCAATCGGTTTGCTTAGTATCTGTCTACAGGTGCTGTGTCAAGGTTGCAGTTAAACCCCAAAAACAGTTATAGCGTGAGTTCTTATTCCCTCATTAGACCCCAAAATAAGACTGTAACTACTCAGGATATCATTGCCAGCCTCAATGGTTTGAGCATTCTAAGAATTATGATTGTTTCATTTAACTTTATGGAACGGTTGCCCATTTTAAATCTCTGTATGGATAAAGGATAACTATTCCTATAAGGATATATTATTATTATTATTAGTATTAAAAACATTTGAAGACAGACTGATCATATGTGAACCTTTGAAGGACCATAATACTTTTTTTCGGATTGGCTTTGTTTTATGTTCATGAAGTGATGTCTGAAATATAGATGTGTCTTGTATTATAGTTGAGCCATTGTAGAGATAAAGTCATGAAATTGACATCAATCCTAAACGCAAACTAGAGAGAGACAAATTCCGCTTGAGTTTTCAATAAAGTTTCTGTATAAAATCCAAAAGCACGGTTTGATGTGATCTATGGGAATGGTTTGACTGTGGTTAATACTTTAAGACTTTGAAGTATCAATATTTACTTGGTTTTGTGTTATAATATTAATTCATAAAAATGTCAAAAAGTTTTTTAAAGTGTGAAGTAGAGCAGAAAAACGTTTCTGCCATTGTGTAATTCTGTGTTTGTTACTCTGGCTTGCAAAACCAGTCTGAAAAATCAGTCCCAGGTTTCCCTGTGTGTGTTAATTTAATCAAGCCATTAAACTTAACTGAGATAAATCCCTGTACACCTCTATCTATGCAGTCATCAGTACAACATATACTGTAAATCATTCACAGGATTTTACAGTGACAATCATGATGTAATAACATGAATATTGATGACACAAAAACACAGCAACTCTTTAGCTCCTTATCTAAAAGTGCCGTACTTGCAAAAAGTAACACAATGAACAAAACAACACGATAAGTGGACGAAAATGTAGAAATACAAACTTGGTACCATTTTTTATACTTCTATTGTTCAGTTCTGTTCAAAGCCTTTCTAAATGTCAATACAAAATCAATCAACTGTTTACCTGCCTTATGTAAGTTTTTTTATGCACCACATTTTTTCCCTCATTGAATATTCTGTTTCACCCAAAGATACTTCAGATTATTGATGCCAAATGGGTTGCGGATATTTTTCACATTGGCATTTCAATCATTATTCATTTTCAAACCAAATGAAACCATTGATCATCCCGTGTAAACGGAGAGAGCATAGACGGCCTTGTCTACAAATCAACTGTTTTGAGATTATTACTATTGATGATAACCGTTTTCTTTTGTCTGATCAGAAATCTGAAATATCAGCACCCCACTAGACCTGTTTTTGACCTGCAACCCAGCAGTTTAGAACCAATGTTGTAAACTATTATAGTTTCAGAAATTCTGTTTCTTATGCAATCATTAAATTACTTCTGATCACTTCTGAAGATATAGATTTAACCAACGGAGTGTTATGATTACTTCTCTGTTTACTTTATTATTTTTGGAGCTACAAATGTCTGATCATCCTTCGCTTGCATTGAAAAAAAAATCTTAGTGTTCTGCTGAAGAAAGAATGTCATACACATCTGGGATGGCATGAGGGTGAGTAAATAATGAGAGAAATTTCCTTTTTTGGTGAACTATCCCTTTAACAGAGTTATATTCAATTGCTCTGGAACTCATGGTAGGTCTGTCTTGAAAGGTTTTACTATATGCTATCCTTAAATATCAATTTCTCTATGAGAAAATAATTTTTACTTCAGAACCCGACTGTTTCACTATTTAAGGTCAAATACAAATAAATAAATTAACACTTTTTGCATGGTCTTGCATGCTGATTGCTCTTACCAGAGCAAGCTTTACAGGTGGGATGGCATTGTCTGCACTCTGTCAAAAGTATCAGGAACATAGTTTTTTGGGCAAGTGTGCAGACAGAGGCCAGGCTTTCTCAACAGTATGTATCCATCTCTACAACTGAGACTGTATCTGCTGCTTCCTGGGCATTCCTTACAAGTATGGTCACATGCATTGGACGTATTTAAAAAGAAACTGATGGAGAAATACTGTATTGGTTATAGAACAATAGTTTTTGTCAACATGCAATAATTCTTTTCTACATCAGAATATGTATGGTGTATTAGGATAATCTGGGACATTCAGTGATATTTAACACTTAAAAGAATAGTTCGCACAAAAATGAAAATTCTATCATCATGAACTCACACTAATGTCATTCCAAAACCCTGTTCCTAACATTCTGCCTAACATTTCCTTTTATGTTACGATATTAGGCAGAATTAATCATAATTATTCAGTGCAAAATAATCCCATGAATGTCCCAGATTACACTAATTCACCTTCAACAGGAAGCATCAATTATAAAAACCAATCTGGTAGTTAGAGGACACCTTGCTGCACAAATGTGAATTATAGGCATGGAATAGATCATTTTCTAAAAAATAATGCTCATACTATTGTCATTTTACATTTACATTCACTACCAGTCCAAAGTTTGGGCATACGTAAATAATGTTTTGTTTCATATTAATGTTGTTACAAAACTACAATCTTATGTACCGCTATGTATTTTTATTGAATTGGACCAGAAATAAAGCAACAAAAAGTGCCCAGCATACATGACAAGTCCTTACTGTTTAAAAGGCATCCCAGATGGATACCTCATGAGGTTGGTTAAGAGAATGCCCAAAGTGTACATAGCTATAATCTAGTGTAATTGTGGCTAATATGAGGAAGTTACAATATGGAAGTTTTGATTTACCTAGTATTTTTGGTCACTACATAATTCCCTCCCATGTTGTGTTTCCACTTTATTTTGAGTCATTTCATAGCTTGAATGATTTTACTTTAAAGGGACAGTTCACCCAAAAATTGTAATTCTCTCATTATTTTCTCACCCTCGTGATATCTCAGGTGTGTAGGGGTTTCTTTCTTCACCAGAACACATTTGAAGAAAAACAAAATAATATTTCAGCTCTGTAGGTCCTTAAAATGCAAGTGGATGGTGATCAGACTTTTGAAACTCCAAAAATCACAGACAGTCAGCATACATTTCATCCATATGCCTCAAGCTGTTAAATTAATGTCTAAAGCAACATAATGGCTTTTTTCAACTCTTAATCATGCTTCTTGTCAGCAGTGTTATGTGCATGTGATGTAATCGAATTTGCATTTGAAACACCTGAGAACTGACACATGTGCATCACAGCCGGAAGAGCAGCGCTGTTTACAAGTGAAGAGGAGGAACACTGTACAGTAGCTTGGCTGATTTTGGTTTATATTTATCAGTTTCTTTACTCACAGTGGTGTGTTTGTGAGCTTATCCTGGATGTCTCAACTGAGTGCGAGATTACATCTGTATCACTGCAATGATAATGCGTCACATGTAGGGGTTAAATTGGGACTTCGGAGGTGAGTAAACCCTAATATCAGGTGATGTCCATGATGTGTTTGTTATAAAAACATTTGCATTAATTATAAAAGGGTTTAAAATTATTCACTGTGGCTTAAAGAAGCATTTTCACTAGTGAATCGCACTGTATATTTGCTAGAAATCTTATTTCTCCCCAAAAGAAAAAGAAACATAAAATAAAAATACTGTAAATGCTGAATCAGAAAAAACAGAGTACACACATAAATATACAAATAACAGTGAAACCTTTTACAATGTGTTGGTCGAGTGTTTTTTTTTTTTAATCTTGTGCATGGTATATGATATTTTGTTTTCTGTTGATGCAAGTGATTCCGGATTCGAAACCTCTTCCTGTATACAGGTTTTTAAAAACTAAGCAAAATCGCTACTGCATATTAGTGGATCTAAGAAAAGGGTGAGCAGTTCATTCTAAGCTATTTCTATGAAACAGAGATTGGACCACGGCGCAATCCAAACAATACTGCTCTCAAATTTGCTGCCTCTACCAGCATCCGTATCTGACTAGAGCGAAGCATAATAACCTTGAAATATTTTTGAACACGTACACTCCATAAATAGAGATGGAATGTGTCAAATAGATCAAAACAAAAACTGCATCAGAGAATACAATAAATGGAATGGATTGACAAACAAGTTTTTTTTGTTCTTTTTGGAATCAAAAGTGCCAGAACGCTGTTCTGGACTGTACCGGCCCAATTAAATCCCTTGTCACACAAGAGACCACGTGATCTCCACCCTCTCTTGAAGCTTACCGGAAGTGATGAAAATTAGTTAAAAAATGTCCTTAAATATAATGACCTTTTTTCACACCAATAGTGATCGTATTGCTTTAGAAGACATTGATTTAACAGCTGGAGTCATATGGATGAAGTTTATGCTGACTGTCTGTGAATTTTGGTGCTTCAAAAGAGAAATTTTAAGGATATATTGAGCTGAGATATTTTTCTATTTTTCTTCAAATGTTTTCTGGTGAAGAGAGAAGGTTATACGCCCCTGAAATATCATGAGGATGAGTAAATTATGAGACAATTTTCATTTTTGGGTGAACTATCCCTTTAATTCTAAATGTGGAAAATATTTGTAATAAAGAAAAAGTAGGTGCGTCCAAACTTTTGACTGGTGCTGTATACATAAAAAAAATACACAAGCAGAAACTAGGATTTTCTATCAAATTTCAGCTCAAAAAGTCACAATGCCCAATTACGCAAGATTATTTGGACTAATCCACTGACCTCTTCAAGCTCTAAATGACTCATAATTGGAAGGAATTTCAGTTACTTGTCATTTTGCAGGAACGTCTAGGTTACGTATGTAACCTCCGTTCCCTGATGGAGGGAACGAGACATGTGTCGAAGAAGCGACACTAGGGGTCCAATTTAAATCACACCATGCGCTGAGCCGTGTACGTGTACTGCTGATACAGGAGCGGGCAGGTACTTGACGTGCAAGAGCGACCAGCTGTATCAGACTGCACGTACCCTTCCCCAGTGCCCCCAAAAAGTCGTCAGAAACCTTCTGGTTACCCTAGTCAGGGAACAAGGCGATGCTTGCCAACCTGGGAACGGGCTGAGACTAGCCAGGCCTATAATGTCACTTTCGAAATAATTTTGAGTGAGTTCCTCAGTGCTGCATTTGTCAGTTTGGTCACACTCAGTGCAACTGGCAGGACGGCGCTCACAGTCCATCCTTAAGAAAGTTACCGGACTCTAGCCAGGTCTCCTAAGCAACCAAATTGGCCCAGTTGCTAGGGAGGGTAGAGTTACATGGAGTAAACCTCCTAGTGGTCGCTATAATGTGTTCCATTCACGGAGAGGGCGCGTGGCGTGTTGTGCGTGGATGCCGTGGTGGATGGCGTGAAGCCTCCACACACGCCATGTTTTCGCGGTAACACGCTCAACAACCCACGTGATAAGATGCACGGATTGACAGTCTCAAACACGGAGGCAACTGAGACTGTCCTCTTCCATCCGGATTGGGGGAGGGGGAAAAAAAAGAATAAAGTGACTAGAAGGGCAGTGGTGCACACAGGTGTGTTTGTGTTGCAGGTACTCGTTCTCAAAGCTCAGACAGTAATTGGCTCCCCCCTCACATGCAGCACATCCTGGGCACAGCTGTGACACACACCATCCTCTGGGTAACCCCTGTGAAAACACCACAGATATACTGTATGAGCGTGTGTGAATAACCATTTATAAGGTCAGTGTTTGGATGAGTACCATGTGACAGTGTGGTTGTGCTCCCATTCACACATTTCTACTACACACTAAATGTTTGCACTTCGCTGTTAAAGGGAAAGTACTTTTTAGTATGTAGTAAGACACCAGTATTGTGACATCTACATCATAAAAATGCATCTTGACACCACACTTGTTGTGTAATTGTTTGCAATTGCACGTAAAGGTTAACATCTAGCTTAATTCAATACCTTTAATTGTATCATTACAAAACTTTTAATTTCAGAACAAAATAGGAAAGGGAAAAGAAGAGAACAGGAAAGAGAACAGAAACAGATTAGAATAGAAACAATAGAACAGGAAACATTACAGAATTAAAAATAACGAAATATAACAAGGAACTATGCACGTCATGTAGGAATTACAGTAATTACAAGATTCCAACTTGTAAAAACCATTGATGTCTTCATAGAACTGGTAATTACAAGCTGTAAACTTGGAATTTTATGAAATCTCCAACTTTACCATTGTGACATCATTAAAACAAAATGACAATGGCCTCATTCTCATTTTTGTTTGAAATAACATTTTATTATAACCACTGTTGCCTGGAGCACTTTTTTTGTTATTACACATTTTGCAAGAACATACAGCAGGCCTATAGAGGTGAATTAATAATTTTGCTGTAATTAACAACAAACCCACTTAAGGATCCAGTTTGGTGTAATGAGTGTAGCATTGAAACAAATACATTTTCCTGGTCTTCTTTTGATACAGTAATACAGTAATTCTAATATAACTTGAACACACCAATAGAATAGAAAAGATCAGGGTATAGAATATAATTTATTTATTTTTTCCAAAAAAAAAAGTAAAAAAAAATAGATAAAAACAACAAAATATGACACACCAATTGTGACATGTGTAAGTGCATGAGAGAGAGAGTGAATATTTAGCATTTTGTGTGTAAGAGCATGAAAGTACCTGCTTTCACCTCTCAGCAACACATTTTCCATCCTGCAGGTAGAGTTGACCAAAGCCAGCTTTGCATTTCAAACAGTGATGGGCGTCCTGACACATCAAACAGCCCGCAGAACAATCCTCACAGTACCCACTCGTCTGGTCTCTGGCTAACACGCGGACACACACATCTGACTGTTGGTAAGAAACATGCCTGAAAATAAAGAAAAAAAAGAAACTAGTTGGATCACTTTAACATGATCCGTTTACAAAATGTGTGCCAAAACATATTAACATATCTAGCACACAAAATGTAGAATAGAACTCTATTATTTCTTGATAATAAATAATATTTATAAAACAAATCGTATATTATTTTTGTTATAAATTTTGTTTAATTATTTTACCTAATGTATCATCTTTTTATTTTAGATCTTTTTTATTTAATACTATATTTTACTAGAATTACAGCTTTCTTACTGTTTAGGAAATTTCCATCAGGACATGTTTTCCTTCTTTTGCTGACACATTGGCCCTTATTCAGATACATCTTCACACGAATCACAGTTGTCATGGGTTGGACCACCGCATGACCGGCTCACACTCCTGTTTCATGTTGCCATAGAAACCCTCCTTATATGTTTCTACACATGTACCATCTGCAGGTAAACAGAGTACAGGATTACCAAAACAACAAACATCAGACACACTGCCAACTTGTGCCAAGAAATACAGTGTCCCCAACAAGTAATTGGATACTTTTTTTTTTTAAAGGCATAATTTACACACATTTTTTTTTCTCCATCAAACCACACAATGATGTCTTACAGCTTTATTTTCTGTCACAAGATAATTTTCTGTAAAGCTGCTTTGAAATGATCTGTTGTGAAAAGCACTTTACAATTAAAACTGAACTGACTTGACTTTAGACACTTACAAATGTCTTTAAATTATATTTAAGCAATATCACACTCGCAATCGTGCTATATGGCCCTACATCAGTACTGCTGTGATTCGGCTGCAGGCACAAGTGCCATAGGTAATCACAGCAGTGCTGATTTAGGGCCATATAGCACGATTGAGAGTGTGATATTGCTTAAATATAATTTAAAGACATTTGTGTGTGAAGAAGAGCGAGAAAGAGAGAGAGAGTGTGTGTGTGTGTGTGTGTGAGAGAGAGAGAGAGAGATTGAATCTGTGCAATCACCTGTTGCCACTCCCAAGCAGAGATGCTGTCGGCTTTCTGAAGATCAGCTTTCTCAGTGGAAAAATAACATCCAAGCAGTGGTATTTCTCCCTATTTTGCAGTAGCAGTGCACAAGAGTTGATCACTATAGAAACCGCAATGTCCTCCGCCATTTTAAACAGCACCCATTCTGTAATCAATCAGTCTGTTGTGTCTCTCAGCTGTGATGATATGCTGAAGTTGTTTGTTTACTATTTCCTAGCTTTAGTAGTGTAGTAAGCGATCACAAAGAGCTGTTGAGCATATTACACATAAAATTGATCATTTGCCACCACCTGCTGGCTAACATATGTAAAAAAAAAAAAAAAAAGACAAACAGTAGCTCTTAACACATATGCACTGCTCTTACACAAGTTTAGAATGGCACGAACACAAGCGGAGTGATACACACACAGTGAAGCGTCCGAGTGCAGATGGTGTGAGACCATCAGTGCTCATAGAACATCTCTCGTCCAATCAGATTCGAGGACCAGAACTAACTGTTGCATATAACAAAATTTCAAACCAAGTGGCATGTAGTTTAAAAAAATATAAGCACACAACAGTGAGGAAATGAGAGCAACTGAAGAAGAAAAACTAGCCATTCATCACAACACTCATGTAACACTATACATGTATAGTTTGATAGGAATTGAGAAGCAAATTGAATACCAGGACTGCTAACAGCATGTCTGTCTCTCCTCAACTGGAAAGTACATTACATTTTATGCTGCTGCCCCAGAGCATTCTTTCAAAAACACATCAAGACACACACACTTACACTAACACACACGCATATTGATGAAACATGAAGGTTTACACAGTCTGAGGTAGGCTGCCTTAAGAACAGCTGTGTTGTGTGTGTGTGTGTGTGTGTGTGTGTGTGTGTGTGTGTTGGACAGCTTACTCCCAACCTGCATAAATACATCATTACTTACTCTTTAAATCATGAGAAAGTTCACCCAAATATTTAAGTTCTGTCACCATTAACTCACCCTCATGTAGTTGTAAACCATATGATTTTTTTTACACAAACGGTAAATTTTAGAAGAATATCCTGGCTGCTATTTTTCATATGATGAAAGTGAATGGGAGCTGAGGCTTTCAAGCTTCAAAATGACAAGAAAAGCACCATGAAAATATCATTAAAGAGGTCAACACAACTCGTGTGCTATATTCCAAGTCTTCTGAAGTCAAATTATACATTCTATTGAGGAACAGACTGAGATTTAAGTCACCACTAATAATCTTCCCCTCCACAGAAGCTCTGAAATGGACTACAAATATAGTGTATCAATGACCGTTGACCACAATGAAGCCAGACTGATCTCGCGGTGAAATTGGAAACATACTGCTTATTACTTCCTGGTTTCAAAGTCACGTGCTTCCGGTGACCCCACAAGGGAAGGTAAACATAATTGATGTGATGAAAAAATGTCTTATAAGAGACGGCGCTTGTCAGTGAGTTGACACAGTGTGTCCGATCCTAGGGTACTAAAACTCTCAGAAACAACATTCTGACTTCCTGTGTGATCACGTTGTTGATGCCAAGCAGTATTAACTTTCATGCGTCACCTGCCTTAAGGAAACGCAGAATATACACAAATATGGATTGTGTTTATGGTGCTTGTTGCTTATTGGAGTTTGAAAGTCCCAGTCCTCAATACACTTGCATTATATTGAAAACCGTGGTGAGGATATTCTTCAATAATTCACCTTTTGTGTTCCATGGAAGCAAGAAAGAGTGTTGTGCCGGTTTGGAACAACATGAGTGTGAATAAATGATGACAGAATTTTAATCTCTGGGTGAAATATCAATTTAACATAGATATTTTAACTGCTCGTGAAGCAATAATCAAAACCAGAAGAGTCAGACTTACTGGTAATAGTCCAGTAAACAAGACACGCATTGCTCTGGGAAGGAGAAATAATTATTTTAATTTTCTTTAAACAGAAACAGGAATCCACTCAAACGATCCAGCAGTTCATTTTCAAGGTCTGACTGGATATGCAATCTAATGCAACTTTACTCTTGCAATATTACTGGTGACCAGCAGGTGGCGACATTGCCGAATTTACTGCACAGACTTTGCAGGGGCGACAACGAAAGGCCTCACGCTGTTCGAGGTTATAATGCTTAGCAAGAACTCGGTGACATATTTATTTGGTCGATTTATAAAACAAACATACTTTCAAGTTTCTTTTATTATTTTTTTTGACTGAGATCTCAAAGCCCTAGGTGAGTAAAGCAATAATACAAACCGCCAGCTTATTGTATATTAAACTGGGCTGCGGAGAAAGAAGACACAAATAGTATTACTTAATAGTAGACTTCAGTTTTAATTAAAGCTTACTTACATACTTAACACCTAGGACGGTGACGTGAGAGCAATGTCCATTTTAATCAGTACTGTTAGAACTCAATCGGTCTGGGTGTTTTAACAGGATACAGTACAGTATTACTCATGTAATATTACTGTGAACAGCAGAGGGCGACAGATCATTGCGCAATGATGAACTGCATCTAAAACCTTATTCAGAATAGTGCCATATTTACTTTTTGACAGGAATGAAGAGGAGACAGTCGCTTCAATGGCATACACAGTATAACGTGTGCTGGGTGGAAAACTTGTGAATTGTAATCCGGTACTGATTACAAATTAGATGACAAAAAATCCAAACAGTTATGTAATCTCATAGATTACATTCTTGTGGTAATCTAATCCGATTACTTTGGGATTACTTTCAATTTAATTCGATTTTATTTCACATGCATTTGAGTAGGATAATCATTTTAAACATAAAAGTACAGAGGAAGAAAATCAGTCTTTATGACTAACAAAAAGAGCCTCACAAAAAGAGCTCATTTTTTGAAAATGAAATTTTGAAAATGTGCATTAAACATTACATGAATGTTCAAGTAACTTTTAAGTGTAAAAAACAATAGCAACATTAATGACCAAAAAGTAACTCAGCGAGTAAAGATGCTGACTACCATCCCTGGAGTCACGAGTTCAAATCCAGGGCGTGCCGAGTGACTCCAGTCAGGTCTCCTAAGCAACCAAATTGGCCCTGTTGCTAGGGAGGGTAGAGTCTCATGGGGTAACCTCCTTGTGGACACTATAATGTGGTTATCGGTGGGGCACATGTTGAGTCATGCGTGGATGCTGCGGAGAACAGCTTGAAGCCTCCACACACGCCATGTCTCTGCGGTAATGCGCTCAACAAACCATGTGATAAAATGCACAGATTGACTGTCTCAGACGTGGAGGCAACTGAGATTCGTCCTTCGCCACCTGGATTGAGATGAGTCACTACGCCACCACGAGGACTTGGAGTGCAATGGGAATTGGGCATTCCAAATGACTCCACTGCATCAGCCGCAACAGTAGAATGATGGGCTTTGTTTCATATCACTGCACATTTTGCAGTTGAACTATTGTGTACCCTGTGGGCAGGACCCTTATATAGATGGCATCCACTAGATCCCTTGAAGCCATTAAGTTTAATGTGCGAGCTGCACACCATTAGTGTGATATCATTCGTAAAAATTAAATGATCTCTATAGATCCAGTGGTTAAATGCTGAGGTAGACCACTCCATCTTCACGTGGCTGGCTAGTAGCGAGTATCAGTTTTGAATGCAATACACACACAACCCTGTTCCTCTGTTCCGAAAACACTCAAGACTGATTTAGAATTAAAAATGTAAAAGATTGAAAATAGAGAATGATTAGGACAAAAATTAAAATGTAATGTCATCACATTACAAGTACTTGCTTTTTGTAATCTGATTACGTAATCCAGATTACATGAAATCCGTTATTACCCAGCACTGCTTAAAAACCATAGATCACATCTAATTTTTACTCGTGTTTTATGGAGTTTTTTGTCTTATTTTTGTCAGCTGAAGGAACAACACCGCTTTAAACAACATTACAACCCAGACTGCAAGTTTCTCCCTCACAGCCTAGTTTTAATTCCAGTCAAACATTAAATATGGAATAATGGCTACTCTGAATAATGTCTATTATAATAAATACGCCTTTTACAAGTGCAATTGTAACAAACATGTTCAGATAAAAAGATTAAAAAAATATAAAGACTTTTGTGTTTTTAGTGGCCCACAGAGCAGTGTTTTTGCTCTCGCATTTTTTGTGGAGAAAGATTTGAAGTTTCGTTCTCAGATTTAATGGGCCATATAGCAGCAGGCTGATGTAAGATGCTTATCTGTATCTCTGGAGCCTTGATCTTTCAAGTATGACAACGTAACTTAATGAGCTGCCTACAAAGATTTCTAGGCAAAATAGATGCTTGCAACCCTTAATATCACACGGAAGGCGCCAATGTTGCCCAGAAATGCTGCACATGCATTATGCAGTCTTGGTAGGCGGCACACGAAAAGGCATCAGATGCTTTGTTGTCAGAGATTAGGCTGAAGATATTGTGTTTCTTGTTTCAAATCTTTTCTCAGATCAATGCTTGTTGCACACAGACATTCACATACTAACATACTCACCAGCAAGGCATTTCTGACGGCCTTCCTCGCCAATGCAGAGAGGATCAGCTTCAGTCAACACTTTCATACTCAAATGAAGAATGCATTGAGGTATATAGTAACTGTCTTCTAACATGGAGAAAGAAAATGTATTGTACAATGTACATAAGCAAGAATTAAATCATGTGCTTGTATGAGCATGTACAAAGAGAGGAGGAAAGAGAGACTGAGCGAGTCTAAAAAAGATGGAGAAAGGCACACATGTGACAGGTAGAGAATAGTAGTGTGTGGAGGCCCTGGAGGCTATAACAGAGGACATGTTTATACATGTCTGTACTAATGATAAGAATTTCTGGTCCCTGACTCGGTCTCATTTCTGCTGCTATTTCAGTCCTTCAGACAAGCTCTTCCCGCACGCTCTTTGCATCTTTGACTGTGATGAAAATTTGTGAATAAGATTAGATATACAGCAGTGTGTCGTGAGCAGACAAACAACCTTCACTAGGTTAGATTTCCAGATATGCAAAGGCTAAAGTGATCTAGCATATGAAATTAGAGGATACAACTTCTGTCTGGTGGGGTGAATTTGACATTCCAATATAACAATTAAGCCATTTCTTGCTAAATTCTCATCACCGTAAAACATCCGGATGTTTTAATTTTCTGTAATTTCTATTATTGTTTTATTAGATTCTCATTACTGTAAGATATTTTTTCTACTGTATTACAGTATACAACTAAGCGTAATACAATGATTAGTATTTCAATCTGCATAAATTAAAAGTGGTACAACAAATACTTCCATAATGAATGATGTATTATGTAAATACTTTACAAATTAAATAAATATAATAATTTTTCTCCATTACAGAAACAACTTTTTTTTTCGCATTACGGTACTAAGAATTGGGGGTGAAAAAATTCAGTATACAGTATAAAAGCACTCTTGCTCATGTGACGTTACTTAAGTATAAACAGAGACAAGTTAGCAGAGACAGGCCACTTCTGTTCAAATGAATGGGAGAAATTACAACAGTCAACAGATGTAGAAAGAAAGTCCCGTCTTACTGGTAAAAGAGCCATTCACCTTTTAGATACATATATCCCATCAATCAACTCGAGAATGTGTGTGTGCATTAGTTATACAAGTCGTGAAAATTTTGTTTTTTCACGTAATCTGAGGGAAACCAGCACAACTAAGGATACCAGTGTTGTCAATACAGTGCATCCGGAAAGTATTCACACCGCTTCACTTTTTCCACATTTTGTTATATTACAGCCTTATTCCAAAATGGATTAAATTCATTATTTACCTCAAAATTCTACAAACAATACGCCATAATGACAACGGGAAAGAAGTTTGTTTGAAATCTTTGCAAATGTATTAAAAATAAAAAATAAACAAATCACATGTACATAAGTATTCACAGCCTTTGCTCAATACTTTGTTGAAGCACCTTTGGCTGCCTCAAGTATTTTTGCGTATGATGCTACAAGCTTCGCACACCTATTTTTGGGGAGTTTCTCCCATTCTTCTTTGCAGGACCTCTCAAGATCCATCATGTTGGTTGGGGAGCGTCTGTGCACTGCCATTTTCAGATCTTTCCAGAGATGTTCAATCAGGTTCAAGTCTGGACTCTGGCTGGGCCACACACGGACATTCTCAAGGATAACTCCTTTGTTATCTTGGCTGTGTGCTTAGGGTCGTTGTCCTGTTGGAAGATGAACCTTCACCCCAGCCTGAGGTCCAGAGCAGGTTTTCATCAAGGATATCTCTGTACATTGATGCATACATCTTTTCCTCAATCCTGACTAGTCTCCCAGTTCCTGCCGCTAAAAAACATCCCCACAGCATGATGCTGCCACCACCATTGCTTCACTGTAGGGATGGTATTGGCCAGGTGATGAGCGGTGCCTGGTTTCCTCCAGACATGACGCTTGCCATTCAGGCCAAAGTGTTCAATCTTTGTTTCATCAGACCAGATAATTTTGTTTCTCATGGACTGAGAGTCCATCAGGTGCCTTTTGGCAAACTCCAGCTGGGCTTTCATGTGCCTTTTACTGAGGAGTGGCTTCAGTCTGGCCCTTCTACCATACAGGCCTGATTGGTGGAGTGCTGCAGAGATGGTTGTTCTTCTGGAAGGTTCTCCTCTCTCCACAGAGAAAAGCTGGAGCTCTGTCAGAGTGACCATCGGGTTCTCATCTCCCTGACTAAGGCCCTTCTCCCCCGATCGCTCAGTTTGGCCAAGCGGCCAGCTCTAGGAAGTGTCCTGGTGGTTCCAAAATTCTTCCATTTACGGATGATGGAGGCTACTGTGCTCATTGGGACCTTCAATGCAGCAGAAAGTTTTCTGTACCCTTCCCCAGATCTATGCCTCGATACAATCCTGTCTCGGAGGTCTACAGATAATTCCTTGGACTTCATTGCTTGGCTTGGGCTCTGACATGCACTGTTAACTGTGGGACCTTATATAGACAGGTGTGTGCCTTTCCAAATCATGTCCAATCAACAGAATTTACCACAGGTGGACTCAGTATTAATTATATAGAACATTATTCTGTATTAAAGTGCTAGTATGAACACATTAAGATTACTGAGAGTTTGTGCTACTGTATTACAGTATACAAATAACTGCAGTACAAAAAGATGTTTAGTATTTAAATCAGCATAAATTAAAAGCAGTTTGTAAATAATATAACATTATTTTTGTCCATTACAACACTACAATTTTTTTTATTTTTTCTCTCATTATGTTAACGAGAATTGGGGGTACAGAATCACTAATGGTCCGAAAAATATTCGTAATTTTCTTTATGTAAAAAATAATTTCTTATTTCTTTCTTATTTTGTGGGATTCAACAAGTGTAAAAGGTTTGATCTAAAATATTGGCAATACATAAATACATTTTAAATAATTTACACAAAAAACATTTTGGCAATATTAGATGACATTACCTTTAAAAAAAATACCTAAGAAAAAATGTGGTACATGCCAAGTGAGTGCCATTATAGAGCAGGCATGATGCAGTTAACCCACTCCACACTCCAGTTTCACACATTTCCCATGTTTGGGGTAGTAGGAGATGGTGTAGTGGAGACAGTGGCCTGGGGAAGTACAAACAGTGCAATTCGGAAGGCAGGGATCACATTTTCCCTTCGAGGAATGGTAATAAACCTCTGGACAGCCATCACAACACTCCCCTTCAAAGAGGTACTGCTCCACACCAAATTTATCTGAATAAAAACAGATTTATTTGTATTTTTTTCATTACAACAGCACTTTTGCTCATGTGATATTGCTTTAATATCGAGACCATACGTCTGTATTTAAGTGGAAGTATGAACACAGGGGTGGATCCTGTCCTAAAGTTGGTCCCTGCTATATATGAAATGAATTGTGAGGCCTTTGTGGTTCAAGTGACCTTTGCTACAGCGAGTACATTTGTCAGGTTCCTCATCCTCACAATCTTGACATATGTGATACCTTGCATACTTCCCAGCATCACACCTGATCACAGAACTCCCATCATCAAGAGAGTTGCCAGAGAGGAAATAATCAAATCTCTTCCTAAACAATGGACCACCACCTGCACTGCAGCATTATTCAACTAGATACTGTCAGAGACTTGTTGATGGCATTTCTCTTTCACCTGTTGGATGAGCAGCTGATGCAGCCTTTACTCTCAGGTCCAGTGCATTTGTAGCAGGTTGCGTAACAAAGTTCACATTTGTCATGTCTGCTTAAATACTCCCCTGAGTAGACAATACAGAAAACACATCAGCTAAGATTACGGTGTAGATAAACTGCCTAGCAAATACAAAACTGCACGCTGGAAAAGTGAATTTAGACTCCAATAGATAAACTCCCTTTTATAGACCGACATTTATAAATGCTAAATTGAATAGAATTGTATAAAACAAGGCTCCCACAATAAACTCTAGCACAATACATATTTTAGAATAAAGCACTAATAAAACCTTCCAGTCATTATAGAAATTTTTTGTAGGACTTTATCTTCCATGACTGTTCCAGACTTGTAAATTAAACATTTTAATTCACTGATATTACCAGGTTATCCATGACCATGGGAACCCTGGTAAAATGTTTAGCAAGTGTAGCTTAGCCTACAGCCCCCCCATGCTTCTTTTTTTGTTTTGTTTTTTTTTTGGTAACTTGTATATTTATGTAGCACCATAGTTAATAACTTGTAAGCATTATCCTTTTAACAAATGCTCATCAAAAGATTGGTTTCACAACTAGAATGGGAAATAGGACATTTGGAAAAAATATAAAAAAGCAAGCCAAACCAAAGTGCTTACCTGAGTTCACAGATTCTTTAGCATTTATGAAAGGCTTCTGGATGAAAGTTTGGCCAGTTGAAGTTTATGACTGCAGATGACTGAAAGACCGCACATGCTAGATTCATAAATCAGAACACACTCAAAGCTTGCAAGACCAAATCTTTTGATTAAAACCCATTTAGGATACACTCACACAATCACTAGACCCTAACCCCCAACCCTTATACCCCACATATCTTGCATGGAAGCAGTTAAATCAGTTTAACCAAACCTGAACTATTTTATTGCATATACAAACAGTGGATTTTTTTTATTATTATTATTATTATTATTATAACCCAAGAACATACTCAAAATCAACTTCAAAATGTAAAAAATTGCATAGTAAATTATTAAGGTGAAGTGTGTTATTTATGTCACAACAATTCCCGGAAATGCAAAAATAATGGCTGTTTTCAAACAGGTTTCATTTCCTGAACACTCCCCCCATCTACTAACATTTGGACAAAAGAAGACAGAAAGTACTACCCCAAACTCACACCATTGGTTGACCTAATCTTGCTTCATCAGGCTAGTTGGGATGCTCAAACGAACAGCAATGTTTTACAGCGCCAAAATATTCACACTTCAATGGATGGATACAATGCCATTCTAGTTCCCCACTGTGATGTAATGGGACTGTGAAGAAAGCTAAAGACTTCAATCTAACCTTTGACCCCAGGCTGAGCAATGTATTTGTGAGTTCCCATAAAGTGAGCTAGAGGTTGATGGCTGATTGACCCTCCTCACATCATCAGGCTTCCACTAATGTGCTCCATTTTATTTGAACCCTCCTGAATCCGACACTGACACACAACTCCAAATGACCCTTCATGACCTTAACTGAGTTGTGAATCACTAGCTGAATTAAATATCAGACCAAAGCCAATGTCATTTAAGCTCTCCTAAAGCTAAAGCCTTGATGCAAACTGCAAAAGTAATTCTCAAATTACTTGAGAATCATCTTTATATCTGACATATGTAGATTGTAACATTTAATACTCCAATGTAAACTAGATTTGTAAATGTATTTGCCTGTGCAAAACTCCTCATCACAATGCTAGATTGTTGGGTTACCAGAGCGTTGCTATGTGGTTGTTAGGATTTTCTGGGTGGTTGATTGCTGCCCGAGGTCAATAGTCTATTAAGTCTCAATACTAGGTGTAAATGGGGTCTATGATAATTTGGTTTTAGAAAATGATATTCTAAATATGACTGGGGTACCTCCTTAAATATAAGCTTGGGGTTTTTTCTATCATCTGGCAGATGAAAATTACAGCACAAAGCTGCATAATTTGAGGTATCATTTATGTGTGAAGAACAAACATGCAACCTAACAGTAGTCCTCGTCTTAAGAAGCACCATTAAATGGCGTTATCATGTATGTACCACAGGTAACTTAGTAGTTGCCTATCTGTGAGCTGCAAATAATTCAAGACATTTTCCTTCAGCATAAAAGGCAGCATAAAAGTAAACCATACAACTTCTTCCTAAACTCTCATCTACTTACTCATATCACTTCAGAACACATGTATTTTAGCCTTTGTGAGCTTTTTGGAGCTTAAAAGCTTTGGTCACCATTCACTTGCATTGTATGGACCTACAGAGCTGAAATATTCTTCTAAAAATCTTTAGTTGTGTTTTACAGAAGAAAGTAAGTCATACACCACTGGGATAGAATTTTCAATTATGGGTGAATCATGTTTTTGTCATCTACAAGTGCTTGTGGCTTCCCCAACGCTTACGACTTGAAATTTGCTTGGTCAAACAAGGGCATTTTGTAAGGAAATAAGGGGAGGTTGAAAGCATTCTCACACCAATTCACAGCACGAATTAGACACAATAATCATGAAATTGGTTTTAAATCATCAGACATAAGTGGAGAATAGTTGTATAACATAGCATCTAAATGAGTAAACAATAGTAGTCTTGTTTAATCGCCCTGAAGACTTTTTATTTTACAGTTCATTAATAAAAAGATCAGTAAACCAATTGTTTTGTTCAGTCTTCTCTATACGATAAAAGATTTTTCTTGGCCCTGGCTACAAAAACTCTTCATCAAGACTAACCCATTCATGGCAGCTGGCTAAAAACAGAAATATAAAATCAACAATTTTTATCCATTATTTTAATTGAACGCGGGTGCAAAATATATTTTAAGGTTAATAGTGATAAAAATACATATACAGTAAGAAAAACATTGTCAGAACAGAGTAAATGCAACACATTTGAACAGACTGATTTATGTAATCCCATATAACATTAGTTATGTCTTGTTGCATGTATCGAGTTCGCAGAAAACGTACGATCATACTATAACTTTGTTCGTGACATGAATACACAAATTATCATGGGGCGGGTGGACAGTCCCATCCCCAAAACACAACTCACTTGAACTATGACCATTTATAAATCTTTTTTCATAAATAAAAGGCTATGTCCTCTTAAACCACATCATTCATAAATAAAAGACATTGAAATCCCTTTGAACAAAAGTGGATAGATCACACATGTCCTTAATGAAAGTAGAAGTCTAATGTGTGTTGTGAAGTACTATTAGTAGAACTAAACTCATAATATTGTTTCTGAAACCTTTTGAATGTTCAATTGACAAATATTTGTTGCACCCAGGTTTGTGTCAATGGATCCAGGAAACAAATGTGAACTCAAACTGGTAGAGTCCAAACAATTCCACTACATCAATAGCACCAGTTATGTCTGCAATAAAATCGTATTTTTAGTGAATAATAGCATTACACCTAATAATCCATCATAACCAACTATCATAAAGACCCAGAATAATGAGCTATTTTAGGTGCTCATTAAGGTTGATTAAAATGCAGCAGTTTAAAATGTAATTTGCACTATGAATCAGAGCATGAAATTCCAGATACGAGTGTTTATAAGGCTGAACAGACAGTATAAAACAGGTGCATGGCTCATATGTTAGATCATTGTAATACTTAAAGGTTCACCCAAAAATGAAAATTCTCTCATTATTTACTCACTTCACAAGGACACATTTGAAGAAAAATAGAAAAATATCTCAGCTCAGTAGGTGAATGGATATTTCACAGACTGTCAGCATGAACTTCATCCAAACGTTCAATTAATGTCTTCTAAAGCGACACGATCACCTTTGGTGCAAAAACGCTAAATACTTAATACATTTTTTAACTCTAAACTATGCTTCCGGTCAGAAGTGGTACATGCGTGACTTAATCGCATTGGCATTTGAAACACGTGAGATCTGACACATGTGCGTCACAGCTGGAAGAGCAGCGCTGTTTACAAGTGAGAAGGAGGTACACTGTATAGTAGCTTGGGTGGTTTTGGTTTAGATCTGTATTTGTCTGTTTCTTTACTCACAATGGTGTGTTTGTGAGCTTTTCCTGGATCTCTCAACAGAATGGAGAACACGAGATTACGTCTGTATCGTAGCAACGTGAATACGTCACACAAGAGACCGCTTGGAGTCCACCCTCTCTTAAAAAGAGAGGGTGGAGCTTACCAAAAGTGTTGGATTATAGTTAAAAAAGTACTTAAATATCTTTGTCTTTATCTGTTTCGTACCAAAAGCGATCGTGTCGCTTTAGAAGACATTCATTTAATTAATTAATTGATCATTAATTCGCTGGAGTCGAATCAATGAAGTAATGCTGACAGTCTGTGATTTTGAGCTTCAAAAGAAATCTCCATTCACCAACTGAGCTGAGCTATTGTTCTATTTTTCTTCAAATGTGTTCTGGTGAAGAAAGAAAGACATACACATCTGAGAGATATCATGAGGATGATATTTATGATATGAATTTTTATTTTGGGTGAACTCCCTTAAAGTGCTAGATCATTGTAATACTGAATGTCCTGCTTTTAACACTGTTGATGCTCATCTACCTGAAAATACACTAAAAGGTTAAAAAAAAACATTTTATACATTGGATTAAAATTGTAGTTTATAGTTGGTTTATGAAATAATGTTATGCAAACAAAATAATACAAAAAAAGTGATACTGCAAACATTTGGAGGGTATATCATGATGGCCTGGCAAAACATGAAGAATGCTTCGTACCCCACCTTAAGCACCACCTGTAATTGTAATTTTTTTATTTTTTTTTTACACTAACAACTGGTATGGTTAAGTTTAAGTTGCAATTCACTTATGCAATAATGCTGATAAACACTCATGTACACACGCACACACACACACACAAACCACGTTACGAGATTTGAGCCTGAGGTGAAAAATATTTAACCTGATGTGACAGCAATCAAACTACATCTCCATGCATTTTATCTTGCGATGCCGTCGCCGAATTGCTGTAACTGGCAGGTCATTATCGTTAGTACAACAGCCAACTTTCAGCCAATAAGACGTCCAAGTTGTGCTTCTATAGTAGCCTGTGTTTCAGGACATACTTTTTGTACCTTGTGCCTCCAGAGTTAGTTTTTAGTTTTACTGCCGAGAAGGATGGGTGAAAGTGTACTCCTCCCTTTGCTCACAGACGTCTTGCTGCAACTCTTTAATGTTCTCCGAGAGAGATTTATTCAGAATATGCACAAACTGGCTTTGATCATATTTATCATACTTAAAACCTGTTGAAAAACTGAAGATACGCTGCTTCGACACCAGACTCACTCAGCATGTCTTTCCAAATTTTAAAAAAAAAAAAAAAAGGTAAACAAATTTGGCATCCATGCTTTGGTCACAAAATATTGACATGTATGATTTGTTGTTTATTACTGATCGCAGTCGCACCACCCTGACAGTTTCTCTCACCACAAACACACACAGACACACTGACAGAGATAAAGGTAGGTTTGTTGTAGTCCTGGCATCGAGAAACCTCACAGTGCAGTCCCATATTGAAGGTTCTCGACTGGAATATAAATTAACGGAATGTGAGCGGCAAGTGAGGCCGGAAAAGATCCTTCAGCCCTTTAGAGAACACGTTCTACAGCAGAGCTGCTGCAGAACCTTCCTCTGGCACAGATTGTTCTTTTTTACAAGCACACAGAAACTTCCCTCAGCCCACGATTCTTCATTTGCTTTCCACAGAGCAGGAAGAGAAGAGAGGAGCAGAGAGACAGCACGCGATTGGCCGGCAGACAGGAAATGGTGCGGATCAGGACACAGCGAGAGGTGGGGCAAATGTCGTTTTTTGTTATAGATCCAGTTGATTGTTGGAAGGAGGAGGACATCCAAGTGTGATTGGAATCCAGGATGGAAAGATTTTAAGAAAAGATCATTGGGAAAAAAAGGAGAACACACATTTAGAAAGTGATCAGAGAAATTTGTAGCCCATACTGTTTAACACATTCCCAAAAATGCACTTGGGTCACCATTTCAGACTCGTCATTATGAATCATAGGCCATTACAATCACGTGTAGTTTTGGGAATAAACTGATTAACATGAACATGAAACAGCATTCACAAACCATTTTACTTCTGTAATCTGGCAAATTTCAGAGCGAAATATTCATTGAGACAAAATGTAGGGTGATACTTAATTTCATCCTTCAGGAATTGATTGGTTTGTAAAAAGTGGCCATATAACAGAATCAATGCAACAAAGGGTTTAAAATCATGACATCTGCTCTGGTTTTCTTTTTTTTTTTAAATGTGCATTGATGAATTGCAGTAAGAAAGTACATAAGGTTTTGATTTCATGTTGAATGTAAAGATGCAGGGTGTCATTTCTGCACCACTAGTGGCATTAACAAGAATTGCAAAAATACTGACCGTTTCCAAACAGGTTTTCCCCTTGATTACTATTAGTCAAACAGATAATCCCGCCCTAAACTCATGCCAGTGGTTGGACCAATGTTGCTAGATCAAGCCTCTAAAAAGGCAATGTTTTGAAATCACAATGTTTAAACTTGAGGAAATCAACCTACGAATGGCTTACTTGTACTCTGCAACTTAAGATGAGAAAAGAAAGTCTTTTAACAAAGGATGTCAATCGCTAAAAAAAGTAACCAAATTACATGACATGCCGATTAATTAATCGAATTAATTGCGATTAATCGCATACATAATTAGTTGGCGAGAAACACCCCCAAATAAAGATAATTTACATAAATAATGCATAATTCAAATATTTATGAAAAAATAGGGCCTAAAATAAATAGATATTATGGATTGAAATACAGTTTGAAAGAAAACTGCATTATTGTGGCAGATAAATAAAGCATTGATTAGACAATACAAAAAGTGACTTAAGAACCCAATAGGCCTATATTGTTTGTTTTATTCTCATATTGAAAAAGCCTACAGTTGACAGTAATCTGTTTTGTACTGAGTTTGTCACTGTGTGCAGTTCTCATAGTATGTATTCTTGCGTTCCATGTGCGCTATATTTCAATGTAAATGTACGTGCCTTAGACGGACGTGTTTGGCGCGTCTCACTGGTATTCAGCGGCATAAACGGCGCATTTTTAGGATGCTCTGTCAAGTAAAATGTAGTGAAAAGACTCTTGTATTCTGTTACGCTTCATCTACCTGTCGTGCTTCCTCAGTGAACAGTTCTCACCTCAATAGGTGGCAGCACGCCTCAGCACGCCTCACCTCACAAAGCAGCGCTGCCACCTATTGATGCAACTTATAAAAAGGATGTACTTCAAGCTTGAATTTCTCCAATGAAAGGAATCTGAACTATTATAACAGAATTTATATACACGTCAGAAAGTGGACATGGTTAATTGCGTACAATGTGTTTTTTTTTTTATCAAATTCAAAATCACACTAAATAAGACAGCCCTCATATTAACATCTTTTATGAGGTCATTATAACACTGCAAAGAGCAACATCAGAAAATACATAAGACCATGAAACCATGAAATCATGATTTAATCCCATGCAATAATTAAAATACTTTGTAGAAATATAAAAGATGCAGATCAGAAATGGAAGGTGGCAAACAAAAAAGCAGCAAGAATGAATATACGGTACTCACCATCTTTACAGATGGTACTGACGACACACGCGCCGTTTTCCAGGTTATAGCCGTTTACACACGTGCTACAGTTCCTCTCCCCGGCCCCTGTGCAGACGTAGCAGGTAGGATCACATCTGGAAGCAGAATCACACCAGTCACAATTCAGATCCGCACTCTCACAACATTCGACTTTTTACTTCTATGGAACACAAAAGGAGATGGTAGTCAGAATGTTCGGGACTGGTAGCTTTACATATGCTGTAGTCCATACAGGTTGGAACAACCTGAGGGTGAGTAAATTATGACAGAAGGTTCATTTTTGGGTGAACTGTCCCTTTAAGCAGTAAGATTTCATGTTTAGAAATATAATACTGACTTTTGACAGGATATGTAAACATCTCCATTGTCTGTCGTTTGTTCCGCCAAGTAGTATCCCACGTTGCAGCTGGAGACGCAGCGCCACTCCTCAAAGTAATAGCCCGGAGCGCACTCATTACACGCTTCCATGCCAGTTCCTGAGCACAGAGAGTACCGCCATGTTCCCAAAACAGAAATAGGAGATGCTAGGCTAGTAAATCACAAATATTCTGGAATATAGGCTGACTTGGAATGTATGCAAATACTTACAAAAGCATAATTATTATATTATTAATGCCAAGAAATTCTGAAAATGTTTCCACCAAGTATGCTCAGAATCATTAGAACCATTAGAAGAAATG
The DNA here is from genome assembly GCA_032164185.1 of Moxostoma hubbsi. Taxonomy (NCBI): domain Eukaryota; kingdom Metazoa; phylum Chordata; class Actinopteri; order Cypriniformes; family Catostomidae; genus Moxostoma; species Moxostoma hubbsi. Next base: position 12,711,078 of record JAVLUX010000046.1, read on the forward strand.
TATAAGCTGCAAGAAGCCATATAACATCTCTTGTAAAGAACAAATATGATACATATCATGTAAAACATGGACTTGCATATCTCTTTTGAAATAACAAGTGCTTGGTGTACTATGTAGACATACTCCAATCATAGCAACGGTCTTGTCTATCTAGTTTAGAAAGAAGCCTTAAAGGTACAGTAGCAAAACCTGTCAAAGAACAGTTTATTTCTAAGGATGTGAGAGAGAAAAAAATAAATTATGTTGGTTTTTGGTGCAAGAGACCTGAACTATCATTTCAAGTGAAAAAAAAAAAGAAAAAAAAAGTAATTGATGTTCCATGCTTGTCTGGTTAGCTTCCCTTAAAGTATTGATCCCATAAAGACAGAAAATCAGAGCTAACAACAGTAACTGTGTTGAATAAACTACATCCAAAAACAAAGCACTGGTTGTACTAAAAATCCATTGTTATTAGCCTCAATTTCTGGATGTTGGAGAGAACAGTGTTGATGTAATAATCTCAGAATGCACCTCACAGTTGTCAATGACATCATTTTCAAATGAATCAAATTGTGCATCCATTGTGCACATATAGCCTATGATGATTACAGTCTCTTTAGTCTTTTTTTTAGTCTTTTGGACTAAATGTGCCAACCAATAAGGGCATAGATCATTTTTAAAAAGCTATACGTAATACTGTAAAATAGTGATCAGTGTCTCCTTCAGGATTTAAAAGAAAAAGTAGAAAAGAAGAAAAGTAATTGAATTACATGATCACAAAAAGCATGTTTTTATTTAAGTAGTTCAAGCAAGGGGGCCTGGTTAGCTCAGCGAGTATTGACACCGACTACCACCCCAGGAGTCGCAAGTTCAAATCCAGGGTGTGCTGAGTGACTCCAATCAGGTCTCCTAAGCTACCAAATTGGCGCGGTTGCTAGGGAGGGTAGAGTCACATGGGGTAACCTCCTTGTGGTCGTGATTAATTGGTTCTCGCTCTCAATGGGGCGTGTGCTAATTTGAGCGTGGATCACAGAGAGTAGCATGAGCCTCCACATGCTGTGAGTCTCTGTGGTGTCATGCACAGCGAGCCACGTGATAAGATGCACGGATTGACGTCTCAGAATCAAAGGCAACCGAGACTTGTCCTCTGCAACCCGGATTGAGGTGAGCAAACGTTCCACCACGAAGACCTACTAAGTAGTGGGATTTGGCCATTCCAAATCGAGAAAAGGGGGAAAAAGAAAGAAAAAAGCAGTAACTGAAAACATAGAAAATATACGTTCTTTAATACAGGTGTTTACCTGCACAGGTGGCACAAGTCGAGTGGCACTTCTCGCATGCCCGTCTGTGCCCATTATAATAGGTTCCATGTTCACAGCTCAACTGGCACTTATTCCCCTGTAGACTAGCAGGAATAGAAAGACAAAAGGAAAGAAAAAGGGAGACATACAGTAAAAAGAAAGACAATTATTCAAAGGTGTTCAATGATTAAAGTTAAAGGGTTAGTTCACCCAAAAATTTGCATTCTCTCATAATTTACTCACCCTCATGCCATCCCATATGTGTATGACTTTATTTTATTGCAGAACTAAAATTAAGATTTTTAGAAGAATATTTCAGCTCTGTAGGTCCATGCAATGCAAGTGAATGGGTGCCAAAATTTTGAAGCTCCAAAAATCACACAAATCAGCATAAATGTAATCCATAAAATTAATTTGGTTAAATCAATATCTTTAGTAGTGATATGATAGATTTGGATGAGTAACAGATCACTTTCACATTCTTCTTCTTGTGTTTTGGTAATTCATTCTTCAATTCTTCATGCAAACTGCCCCCTTTGCTGCCCACAGAGAAGAATTTCTAGCAAAAAAGGACTTACATTTTGATCTATTCCTAACAAACGGCTAGCGTTTTCACTTCAGAAGACATTAATCAATCCACTGGAGTCATATGGATGACTTTTATTATGTCTTTATGTGCTTTTTGGATCGTCAAAATTTTGGCACCCACTGACTTGCAATGTATGGACCTGCAGAGCTGAAATATTCTTCTAAAAATCATCAATTGTGGTATGCATGAAGAATGCGAATAGCCAAAAACAAAATAAGATGAACTCTTAGGAGAGAAGAGCACTTAGGAGGGCAGTTTGAAAGCGGAGATTTCAGAAGACATGGATTTATCCACTGGAGTCATATGGATTACTTTAATGCTGCCTTTATGACCTTTTTTGGATCCTGTTGACACAATTGTACAGACCTACAGAGCTGAGATATTCTTTTAAAAATCTTCACTTGTGTTCTGCAGAAGAAAGCCAGTCACAAACATCACTAATGGCATGAGGGTAAGAAAATTATGAGAATTTTAATTTTTGGGTGAACTGTTCCATAAGCTAATATTGTCAGTGCTAAGGTATTGATTGGCGAGCATCGCCAAACTGAATTGCAAGAATATTGACAAATGTTTTCCAAATGTTTTCTCCACACACTTCCCCAAATTCCATTGATCAGACTAACAGATATAAAAAAAAATTAACACTTCAAATGGCTTACTAAAGAGTTATAATCATATCTGATTGGACAGTAGCATTTCAAAACAGGTTCCCTTAAAATAGCAATGAATATTAATAATTACAAAGACAGCAATTTTACTCTGAAGACGAGAGAGAGTGCAGGTAGAAGATTTTGTTCGAAAGGCCACACTTTTTCATACTTGCTCTAGTCTAAACAAGTCTGAAAAGATCAACACAGATGGATTAAAGTCCACATGAGTGGGTGAAAAACTCTTTACGTAAAGATTCAGAGAAGCCCTGGAACATATTTCAAAAGCATTCACAGAAAACAGCTGCCACGCATTACGCCATATATTTTGTGCCATGACCCGTTTTTCTTTTCTCTCTCTCTGTTTTTCCACCTCACTCTGTGTCTCTCTTTTTTTCTTTAATGTTAAAGATTGGAGTAGGAAAAGTACAGTGCATCCGGAAAGTATTCACAGCGCTTCAATTTTTCCACATTTTATGTTACAGCCTTATTCCAAAATGGATTAAATTAAATATTTTCCTCAAAATTCTACAAACCCCTATAATGACAATGTGAAAGAAGTTTGATTGAAATCTTTGCAAACCTATATAAAAAAAAAAAAAAAAAAAAAAAAAAATCACATGTACATAAGTTTTCACAGCCTTTGCCATGACACTCAAAATTGAGCTCAGGTACATCCTGTTTCCACTGATCATCCTTGAGATGTTTCTACAACTTGATTGGAGTCCACCTGTGGTAAATTCAGTTGATTGGACATGATTTGGAAAGGCACACACCTGTCTATATAAGGTCCCACAGTTAACAGTGCATGTCAGAGCACAGACTGAGCCATGAAGTCCAAGGAATTATCTGTAGATTTCCGAGACAGGATTGTATCGAGGCACAGATCTGGGAAAGGGTACAGAAAACTTTCTGCTGCATTGAAGGTCCCAATGAGCACAGTGGCCTCCATCATCCGTAAATGGAAGAAGTTTGGAACCACCAGGACTCTTCCTAGATCTGGCCGCCTGTCCAAACTGAGCGATCGGGGGGAGAAGGGCCTTAGTCAGGGAGGTGACCAAGAACCTGATGGTCACTCTGACAGAGCTCCAGCTTTTCTCTGTGGAGAGAGGAGAACCTTCCAGAAGAACAACCATCTCTGCAGCACTCCACCAATCAGGCCTGTAGGAATCAGATGGAAGCCACTCCTCAGTAAAAGGCACATGACATCCTGCTTGGAGTTTGCCAAAAGACACCTGAAGGACTCTCAGACCATGAGAAACAAAATTCTCTGGTCTTATGAAACAAATATTGAACATTTTGGCCTGAATGGCAAGCGTCATGTCTGGAGGAAACCAGGCACCGCTCATCACCTGGCCAATACCATCCCTACAGTGCAGCATGGTGGTGGCAGCATCATGCTGTGGGGATGTTTTTCAGCGGCAGGAACTGGGAGACTAGTCAGGATCGAGGGAAAGATGTATGCATCAATGTACAGAGATATCCTTGATGAAAACCTGCTCCAGAGAGCTCTGGACCTAAGACTGGGGCAAAGGTTCATCTTCCAACAGGACAACGACCCTAAGCACACAGCCAAAATAACCAAGGAGTGGCTACGGGACAACTCTGTGAATGTCCTTGAGTGACCCAGCCAGAGCCCAGACTTGAACCCGATGGAGAGATCTGAAAATGGCAGTGCACCGATGCTCCCTATCCAACATGATGGATCTTGAGAGGTCCTGCAAAGAAGAATGGGAGAAAACGCCCAAAAATAGGTGTGCCAAGCTTGTAGCATCATACACAAAAATACTTGAGGCAGCCAAAGGTGCTTCAACAAAGTATTGAGCAAAGGCTGTGAATAATTATGTACATGTGATTATTTTTAAAAAAAAAAAAAAAAAAAAAATTTGCAAAGATTTCAAACAAACTTCTTTCCCATTGTCATTATGGCGTATTGTTTGTAGAATTTAGAAAATAATGAATTTACTGCATTTTGGAATAAGGCTGTAACATAACAAAATGTGGAAAAAGTGAAGCGCTGTCAAAACTTTCCGGATGCACTTTAGAATCGCTCACTAGAGACTGTATTTCAACATACACTTGAAGCTACAGTAAGATCTTGACAACATGTATAACAGAATGTTTCCAGCAGTATTTCGTCGTTTAGCCAACATGGCCTTACCTTGACAGCTCTCGATATAGAACTAGAAAAACACTGTCTGAGAGTCCAAGATTCAGACTATATTTCAGTCCAAATCTTGGCAAAAGAACACAAAGGGGAACTGTCATAGTTGCAAAATAAAGAATGTGAGTGATTTACCTGAGCCCAATCTTGCATTCTGTGCAGATGTTGGCCGAGGTGCATTTCCTACAGTTCTCGCTGCATTTCCGGCACATGTTGGAGTCTGCAGCAGAACTTGCTGCACAAGGATACAACACAATTAATGTCATTCAAAGGGTAGTACACCCAAAAAGGTTCTGACATCATTTACTCACCCTTATGCCATTACAAACCCGTTTGACTTTTCTTTCATCTGTATAGTTGCATCACACCAGGTTTGACGTCAATGACGGCAAATTTGTACCTGAACCTGACATGTAAGTAGTCATATGGATTACGTTTATAGTACTTTTAAGAGTGCTTATTGGTCCTTTTTTTCCACCATTCTTCCACATTTAATTTTGTTGTATAGAAAGGAACACTTGCGACCTTCATCTGAACTCCTCCTTATAGATTTGACGAAAGAAAACAAGTCACAAAGTTTTGGAACAACATCAGAGTGAGTAAATCCTGACTGAAATTTCATTTTTGGGTGGAATAACCTTTTAACTGACTAAGCTCATTGTCTACCTGCTTGTGATTTGTTTAGTATCAAGAGAATCGTGTAAATAGATGTGGCAGAGAAATGTGGCATCAAACCTAATAACTAAGATCTGATGAAGATCATTTAATGCCAGGGGAAAGAGCTTGTACTTCTTTAAGACCCCATGAAATCAACTGACCTGTTTGTCACTATACATTAGGGCATTTTCATATTCCAGGAGATCTATACGTGTGGTGTCTAAAGGTTGATTATGAGGCAATTTTATCTAATATTTAATTATTTTTTAAATGTTGAGAATGTATGTAGCTATTGTGTGGCGGATCTGTGAAAAACAAAACAAACAAGCTTTTGTTGTTGCCGCCCCTCGATTAAAATCTGAACATAATTAACGAATGTAAGGTAATGTGTGTGTGTGTGTGTGTGTGTGTGTGTGTGTGTGTGTGTGTGTGTGTGTGTGTATATATAAGGTGAAGTCCTCAAAGGAAGGGTGTGGGAAGTAAGAAGGAGAAAGAGTGCAAAGCGAATACCTGAGTGAAGAAGGACGCCGTCTCATCAGCTGAGCGCACACTGTGTTTTGGGCTGGAGCGATTTCGGGATTATTCCACTTCTACTACGAATTACAGTGCAGAGCGTGGATGAACTCAAGTGCCGAATGGGTTTTAGTCCCGATATCTTCATTTCCCTGGTAATCTTTACATTCAATTCCCTGTCCAAAGCTGGTTTCCCAAGCAACCAAGAGTAGCGGTCCGGTTGTGTGGCTTGCTTCACATACACACACACAAACACCAGCGCCACTTCCGCCAACACATTCATTCATGCACCTCATCAATAGATGTGTGAGTATATTAATTTCTTTTTTTTATTTTGTCTACTAGAGGGAACATTATTTGTCATTAATAATGTTGTTTTTTGTCCTTTTTCTTGGCTATTCGATGTGATCCGGACTTTTGAATCTGCCTATTTAAATGCGGGATTAGAGCGGATCCACGGCCATATCTCTGTTTGTAGTTATATTTATTTTATTTATTTATTTATTTTTTCCCAAGTTGGTTGATTTGTGCTTTCCTTTTTCCGCAAGTGTTTTGAGTTAAGGTATAAAAAGGTAAATGTAATAGGTTGATTGTGTTGTTAAAATATATTTTGAAACTTAACTTGAAACCTCTTTCTCTTGTCTTGTTTTATGTTGGTGTAGGGAGCAACAAGGTTAAGAAAAAGAAATATTGTTGCGCTGAGATAATCATTGAGTAACAATCGAAAGAGTGAAGAAAAAAAAAGAAAAAAGGGGTTTGACTAATTTAAGTGAATACTTTTGGGGTCAAAGTTTTTGAGGATTGTTGTGTTGGGGAAAAAGTTGTAAACTTAAAACACTTTGTAGTTTTGTTATTTTCCTTTTGATATTTTCCTTATTCCCTTTATTGTCCAAAACATTGCGCATACATACATATTGAACTTCATTTACTGATTTTATTTTACAATTTATATTCCCCAATTTTCTTTTACACACACTACAAACATGGCTGCTTCCACGTCCCCTCAAACAACTTATGTGGAAATTGATCCCCCAGACATATCAACCCCAGTCTGGCCACCTGTACATCAAGCCCAGCAGCAACTAGGACTACTTCCTCTACCTTATGTTCCCACCATTCACCCCTCTCCATTCAGCAGCACCCCTACAAGGGTCCAGGTGGGTTTTGCATCTCCCCCACCTCGTGTTAGATCTCCTCTCCCACTCGATCCCATGCAACTGTGTACTTCCTCTGAAGTTTCACCGCCATCTTCAGGAGCACATTATAACCTGCCTGGTTTCCTCCCAACTCCTGGAAAGGAAATTTACCATCTTACTGCACATACACAAGGTAACTGGGATTATTTATTTGACTGTCTGAAACAGCAGGGTAGAGCTTTGGAAGAACTTACACAAGACTTCACAAGGACCATGTCTCTTCATGATGAAAAGCTTAAGATCTTGACTGCGAAAATGGAGTCTAACCATCAGCAACTTCTGAACACAATAACTGCCAATAAACATTGTGAGGAAGAAAATGCAGCTCAAATGACCAAGGCCATGAAGGTGATGGTGACAGGGGAACTACAAAAAAATTAAGTTACCTTAATTTCCGAAGTTCGATTCATGGTGGAACAGCTCCAGCTGGAGCTGCAGGAGGACATTCGATCCACACAGCAAAACTCTCGGAAGGACTGTGAACAGCTGTCCAAGGAGATTAATGACTGTACCACACAAATGAATGTCCTACGAGACCACCTTAAAGAGCTGCAATTGGAAATGAGTAACAACTTAAAGTCAGTGGCAGACCTTCAAAGAAGTATACCACTACCGCCTCCCATCAAAACTCCTTCACTTCCCTCCCATGAAACTGCAACAATATCACAACCTACCCCTGCTGTCAAAAGTGATCATTTAAAAATAACATTCCCCACATTCGGAAGACCATCTGATGACTCCGATCCATTGTTGTACTTGACTCGATGTCAGGACTTCTTGGCCCTGCATCCCCTGGCTGATGATGATATTTTGGCTACCTTCCGCACTGTCCTGTGTTACTGCGCGTGATTGGTGGGAAGTCGCTCAAGCCTCTATTACCACCTGGAGTGAGTTCGAATCCGCTTTCCTCTCTGAAGACTATGAAGACGAGCTGGCTGAGCGAGTCCGAAGCAGGATAGAGGGAGAAAAGGAATCAATTAGGGATTTTGCCTTCACATACAGAGCCCTATGCAAGCGATGGAAGCCCACCTTAACGGAGAGTGAGCTGGTAAAGTTGGTTCTTAAAAACATCAAGCCTTACCTTGCCAGCCAACTCCGCAGCCGAGTACACACTGTGGATGAGCTAGTGAAATTGGGTCATCAGCTGGAAAAGGGTTTTGAGCATCAGTTGCACTACCAAGGACACATAACTGCTCAACCCATACCTCAAAAAAACACTAATCGATTTGCTGAAAAACCTCCAGTCCAGTGTTGGAGATGTAAAGGACAACATCCCCCTGGAAACTGTCCACACTTTTCCACACATTCTCCCCATCAGCATCTTTCTGCTGGAAGTAAGCATTCCTCCCAACCTCAGAAGTCAGGAGGTCTGCCTTCTAACAATGCCATGTCTGTCACAATGCCCTCAAAATCCATCCCCAGGTCAGAACACTCCACTTCCACTGCTTCTAACAAGTTGGTTTCCATACCACAACAGTTAGTTGTTTCCATTAGTATTGGAGCCTGGAAGGGAAAAGCCGTATTAGATACGGGAGCAAGTTATACTCTCCTTCATGAGAGCCTGTGGAAGGAGCTCGCTCCACATGATGACCTCCATCCCTGGCCCTTGGGTCCACTCTATTTGGCCAATGGCGAGGCTGAAGTACCTTTAGGATGGAGTGATATACCGATAACCCTTCACAACAAAGGTTTCACCATACATGCTGCCATTCTCACCTCCAAAGCACTGGCTTATTTTGTAGTCCTAGGGTCGGACTTCCTCTTTTCCAGTGGTCTACAGATAAATGTAGCTGACAGGAAATACTCATTCAAGTCAACCCCCGATGAAGAGTATCCTTTTCAACCAGGCCAGGCTAGCATTCCGGCTGAGAAACGGCAGCATCTGAAAAGGAGACCACACATCACAAGTCCAAACCAATCCTTTTCTCTACTCAGTTCCCTTCTTCCATCACAGTTCTCACAAGAATCACAACCAATAGATAGCATGGATGACCAAACCTTAATACAGGCCGCAGTTAACAAGGCACACTTACCACCTGAAGGAAAACATCAGTTACTTCACCTCCTAGAATCCAACCCTCAAGTCTGTACACTCCATCTTGGAAGAACGACTGTTCTTCAGCACTGTCTCTACACCACTCACCCAGTACCTATCAAACAACGCCCATATCAGTTAACCCCTGAGAAACAAACTGTCGTGAGAGACCAGTTAAAGGAAATGTTGAAAAATGGTATAGTAGAACCATCTCATTCTGCTTGGGCCTCACCTATTGTTCTGGTCCCGAAAAAGGATGGAAGTCTAAGATTCTGCGTAGACTACCGTAAGGTTAATGCCATCACAGAGAGGGATGCGTATCCTCTACCGACCATCACAGAGATCCTAGAATCCCTCTCCGGAGCTGTCATCTTTTCCACCATTGACCTGAACAGAGGTTACTGGCAGGTAACAATGGACCCAGAGAGTAAGCCTAAGACTGCCTTCATCACTTCCTCAGGGCTGTACCAGTTTAATGTTATGCCTTTTGGTTTGAAAAATGCTCCCGCAACATTTCAGAGGTTGATGGAGACTGTTTTGGGAGAGCTACGGGGACAAATATGCTTTGTATATATTGACGATGTCATCATATACTCACCATCCTTGACCCAACATTTCCACGATCTCCAAACTGTCCTCTCCTGTTTACAAACGGCTGGCTTGATCATAAATCTGAAAAAGAGTCAATTCTGTCTTCAGGAACTGACATTACTTGGGCATGTGGTAAACCTTAATGGGATTTCCGCAGACCCCAGCAAAGTGGAAGCCATACGTTCTTACCCTGTTCCTACAAATATTAAAGTAGTTCAGCGCTTCCTCGGATTGGCGGGATGGTACCACAGGTTTGTACCCAGCTTCTCACAAATAGCTGAGCCCATTAATGCCTTGAAAAAGAAGGGGCGTGTATTTCAGTGCTCAACCCCGTGTCAGAAAGCTTTTGAACAACTGAAGGCCCGTCTCATTTCTCCTCCTATCTTGGGTCATCCATTTCTACGTCTGCCATTTGTGGTGTATACTGACGCCAGCAACACTGGACTGGGTGCAGTCTTGACACAATGGAGAGGCCAAGGTCTCGAAGAGGTTATAGCCTATGCCAGTAGAACTTTAAATAAAGCAGAAATAAATTACTCCGCGACTGAAAAAGAATGTCTTGCTGTAGTTTGGGCACTGGAAAGGTGGCAACATTACCTTGAACCTAACCTATTCACCATTGTTACTGATCATTCAGCTTTGCAGTGGGTGATGAGTTCCACGAAGACTACCAGTCGTCTTATCCGATGGGCTCTCCGCCTACAAAAATGTGAATTTGTGGTCGAGTATCGCAAAGGAAAACTCAATGTGGCACCAGACGCTCTTTCTCGGATACACTCCAAACCAGGATGTAGCCTGTACTCCACCCAAAAGGAGGATCCAGAACTTCCCGTCTCTGTTGCTGTCATCTGGGTGGAACAGCACAAAGATACAGAGATCTCAAAAATATTTCTAACATTAGCAGAAAATAATTCATTGGAGGATCAATATGAGGTAATAGAGGATAAACTATATCACACAACACACCTGCCCAATGGTCAAGTCCATTACAGAGTATATGTTCCTAGGAGCCTCGTCCCAAATATTCTGCAACACTACCATTCACATCCTTTAAGTGGTCATGTAGGAATCTACAAGACATACAAGAGGTTGCACAATGTCGCTTTCTGGCCTGGAATGTGGATGGACGTGAAACAGCATGTTAAGAGGTGCGTGAAATGCCAGACACACAAAAGTGAGAACCAAAAACCTGCTGGGAAGATCCAACAAGTCACCACCTCACATCCAAATGAAATGCTAGGAGTAGACATCATGGGTTCTCTGCCCTGTAGCACTCAACGAAATGAATACCTCCTAGTTTTTGTGGATTATTTCTCCCGATGGGTTGAAATGTTCCCCATGCGGAAGGCCAATGCCCAGACCGTTGCATCACTTCTCCGGAAAGAGATTCTTACCCGGTGGGGCATTCCTGATTTCATCTTGTCAGATCGAGGTTCTCAGTTCGTTTCGGCTGTGTTCCAAGAGATCTGTGCAAAATGGAGGGTCACTCAGAAAATGACTACGGCATATCATCCACAAACCAACATGACTGAACGAGTAAACCGCACCATAAAACAAATGATCTCTGTCTATGTAGATGATAACCACAATAAGTGGGACCAATACCTTCCTGAACTGAGGTTTGCAATCAATTCAGCAGTACAGGAGACCATTGGAATGTCCCCAGCCGAGCTCCAGCTGGGAAGGCAACTACAAGGACCCATGGATAAAGTAATGCAGGGCCAGAATCTCTCTCCCACCGTTCCCTCCTATGAAATTATCAGGCATATAACTCAATTGCAGTCAAGAGCAAAAGAGTGCTGCAGAAAAGCCCAGGTAAGATAACTTAGGAGCTATAACCAAAAACGGAGAGAGAGTACCTACAAAGAAAAAGACCGAGTGTGGGTGAGAAATTTTCCCCAATCCAGTGCACTTCACCACTTCAGTGCCAAACTAGCAACCAAATGGAAGGGACCTTACCGAGTAATATTGCAGTTGGGCCCACTGAACTACCGGGTAGCGCTAGAGGCAACTGGAGAAGATGTCCTCACTGTCCATGTATGCAATTTGAAACTGTGTTTTCCTACTGCCGAAGAGTTGGAATCCCGGGAAAAGCAAAACCTTCTTGAAATCTTCCGCGAATCCTCCGAAGACGAAGATTTTCAGGGTTTTGAGTAACCTTGTCCTCTAACAACCTGGGGTTGTTTTCTCCAGGGAGGGAGAGTGTGGCGGAGCTGTGAAAAACAAAACAAACAAGCTTTTGTTGTTGCCGCCCCTCGATTAAAATCTGAACATAATTAACGAATGTGAGGTAATGGTGTGTGTGTGTGTGTGTGTGTGTGTGTGTGTGTATATATAAGGTGAAGTCCTCAAAGGAAGGGTGTGGGAAGTAAGAAGGAGAAAGAGTGCAAAGCGAATACCTGAGTGAAGAAGGACGCCGTCTCATCAGCTGAGCGCACACTGTGTTTTGGGCTGGAGCGATTTCGGGATTATTCCACTTCTACTACGAATTACAGTGCAGAGCGTGGATGAACTCAAGTGCCGAATGGGTTTTAGTCTCGATATCTTCATTTCCCTGGTAATCTTTACATTCAATTCCCTGTCCAAAGCTGGTTTCCCAAGCAACCAAGAGTAGCGGTCTGGTTGTGTGGCTTGCTTCACATACACACACACAAACACCAGCGCCACTTCCGCCAACACATTCATTCATGCACCTCATCAATAGATGTGTGAGTATATTAATTTCTTTTTTTTATTTTGTCTACTAGAGGGAACATTATTTGTCATTAATATTGTTGTTTTTTGTCCTTTTTCTTGGCTATTCGATGAGATCCGGACTTTTGAATCTGCCTATTTAAATGCGGGATTAGAGCGGATCCACGGCCATATCTCTGTTTGTAGTTATATTTATTTTTATTTAATTATTTATTTTTTCCCACGTTGGTTGATTTGTGCTTTCCTTTTTCCGCAAGTGTTTTGAGTTAAGGTATAAAAAGGTAAATGTAATAGGTTGATTTTGTTGTTAAAATATATTTTGAAACTTAACTTGAAACCTCTTTCTCTTGTCTTGTTTTATGTTGGTGTAGGGAGCAACAAGGTTAAGAAAAAGAAATATAACTTATTTTGTATGTATGTAACTGGTGGCTTTTAGAGCTTATCCGTGGCATCATTTTGTATTTTGACAGGCTTTCTCCTGTCTGGCACCCGAAAAAACTTTATTTAGTCAATTTATTTAATTATTGACTTGAATTGTGTTTCCTGGGAGCTGCCACCGTTGCAATTGAAAATCCCGTTATAAATGTCCAAAAGAGAGAAAGGATATTATGGGGTAAAAAGCCCCCATGTTGCAGGGGCTGAAGGCCCCTATTAAACACATAATAAGTTTTTCTTAAGTGGGGGGGATCGATTTATTATGAAAAATGTTCAAAGTGGGCTCACATTGACTCATCCAATTAGTTGGTTTATAGAATCCTTGAGATGTAATAGAATGCCAAATGTGTTTAAAATGAACAGGAAATGGTTTTCTGAAGTGGATATTTTGAGTAAGCATCATCTTAATTTGTTACTCAAAAAAAAGCATCTTGGTGTCTCAAAATTATTTGCAATAATTGACAGGTTTTCACACATTATGTTGCTCCATCAATAAAAATAAATCTTTTTTTTACCTTCATACATTTTGTGACCAGAAAAAAAGCCAAATTTCCCTAAGGGGTGCCTTTAGCCCCATTGTACCCTACCTATTATGACACAAAGTATGACACATTAAACAGCTTCTCCTTTTTTTTTTTTTTTTTTTAATGGCAACAGGGTTCGTTTGCAGGTGGTTTTCAATTGGACAAAAATGTGTGCAGTGCCACAAGAGAAATCTCATTTTCTCACGAGTGAAAGACTGTCAATTTTAAATGTGTTTGATTTCATGGGGTCTTAAAATTTAGTAAAAAAAAAATCCCCATCTTCATCCAGTCATTATGTAAGGTTTTCTGGAGTAAGTTCAAGTGCATATGGACTTGCCAAGTTCCAGGTAGAATCCATCAGGACAGGAGCTGATGCAGGTGTTTGCTCCCTCCAGCAAGTACAGCCCTGGCCGGCAGGTGGAACACTGATCACTGCGGCTGCCAACACAAGACTCACACAGCGGAGAGCACTTCTTACAGCGCTTCTTATCGTCCCGGAAAAACCCAGACGGACACTCAGGCACACATGTCCTGAGACAGAGAGACAGACAGAAAGAGCCGCATGAGAGCAGAAAAATCCAAATCTGGCAGCCAAGACTTAGAGTCTGTGAAAGCCATCAGCTGCAGATGTGAGCATGGATTGTGAAACTGGGTTTGGAAGAGAGAACACAATGCATTGCCGTTGTGTTTATACAGAACTTAATAATCTGAAACCCCATTGTCTCCAAGTAAAATGAAGTACAAGTTTTATTTGAAAACAAATGTATTAAGTGATACCTTTCCCAAATACATCTAAAAAACATTCTAAATTCTTCAACCAATTCAAATAAGTGAAAAATATAATCTCTGTCTGTAACCATAACAAATGTTAGCTTGGTCAAGTGTCAAATAATAAATCTCGCTCACTCTCCTTGCAGCATTATTGCAATTCATTTTTACCCTCATGTTTTGTTGAAATTGACTTTTATGTTTGGTGTCTCAGAGATCCCGATGACGTAGGGATCCCCAATAAGGAATGCCCAATTCCCAATATGCTCCAAGTCCTCGTGGTGTCATAGTGACTCGCCTCAATCCGGGTGGCGGAGGATGAATCTCAGTTGCCTCCACGTCTGATACCATCAATCAGCGCATCTTATCACGTGGCTTGTTGAGCACGTTACCACGGAGATGTAGCGCGTGTGGAGGCTTCATGCTATTCTCCACGTCATCCACGCACAACTCACCACGCACCCCACCAAGAGCGAACCACATTAGTGAGCACAAGGATGTTTACCCCATGTGAATCTACCTTCCCTAGCAACTGGGCCAATTTGGTTGCTCAGGAGTCCTGGCTTGAATCACAGCATGCCCTGGATTCGAACTCGTGACTCCAGGGGTGGTAGTCAGCGTCTTTACTCGGTGAGCTTCCCAGGCCCTGCCTTCACTGCGTTTTAAAAAATTGTTGCTCATTTTAACTAAACAGCACCTTAAAAACTTGGCACTCCTACGTGAGATGCTGACAAAAAAAAACAGTGAGAAGTGGTACAACGATCAAAGAAATCAATTAAAAACAGAACAAAAACACACAAAAATGCATTCGGTGAGAACAGTCCTTTAAGTTTGAAAGATTTTATAAAAAACTGTATACCTAATGTTGTTCTTGAACTTGAGGAAGTAGTGCAGACAGGTGATGCACTGCTGGGGCCCGGGGCCCTCACAGCCATTCTCACCACACTCTGGGTGGCAGGGGCCTAACATTAGAAAACAGAAGCTAAAGTGCTCAGTGGGTTTACACAGATACTCAGTGATGTGTAGAATAAAACAATAAAACAACACTCACCACTGTACTCCTCACTGTACTCGTCCTCAGGCTGAGGCTCGGCCAATGAGCGAGGCTTTTCACTTCGATATGAGTAGGGGTGCACGGAGGTGCCATAAAGCACCAGAGACCACTCTTTCAGCTTGCCTGGAACAATTATGAATCAATGCATGAGTCCAGAAAATAAAGGGTTATGAATGGTGTTATGGGAACTACCTGGGGCTTTCTGGCTCCTGAGTTGAGAGGGAGAGTCATAGATCTCTAGTATCCAGTCTCCAGTGGCTTTCTCACCCCAGCAGTGAGTGGTCATGAATTCCCAGTTCTTAAAGCCCTCCATTGAGTGATCAAATAGCCTGTAATAACACTAATTTGATTTAAGGTTCCCACAGTTCACCAATGAATTTCAATGACTTTTCCAATTGTTTGTGATTACTGGAGATGGATGAAACATTTTATTATATTCACACAGATTCGCTAATGAATCATTCCAACTGATTTGTGAACCAATTCCACTGATTCATAGAAAAGATTTGCTCACAAATTGGACAGATGTATCCAGCTGATTCAATATTTTAGAGCGGAGTGTAACTATAAAAAAAAAAGGATATTCACAACAAAAATTGCCATCAAAAAATATCTTTATTTTTATATGATTTATTCATGCTTGGAATACACAACTGTAAAATTCCCTTTTATCTCCAGGTATTCCAAGACAATGGGAACCCAATTTACTAATAGACTATATCTAATATACTGACATTTTTAACATCTAACAGCACAAAATAAATTACTTGTATAGTTTTATAACAATATTTCCATTTTGCAAAAAAATCTAAATTCTACCTTGAATTTTTCTGAATTATGTTGGGATTCACCAGGAAAAAAATCAAGACAATTCAATATAACAGTTTAACACTATTAAAACAAAAGTACCACAGTATGCAGTATCCACTTTAAAAAAGCAAGTTGTTTTGTTTGTAAACAGTGACTAATCATTTTACCTGTTGGCGAGCAGCTGTGACTTTGTTCCTGATGGTGATATTAGGTTGATTGACAGGTCTCCGCGTCGTGGGTGTGTAATTGTTATACGAACAACCACATGCTCCAGATAAATAACATGATGGTTTGCATTATCCGTGCAGCCCGTCGCCTTGTACACGGACCGAACGACATGCTCTGGACGGATGGTTCTACAGAAAATAAAAAAAAAGGTTTATTTTAAGATATTACTATTTATAATATAACTTGATGGTCTATTATGGGCTGGGCAAAACCTGATTTGTTTATCTGCATTCTCAACACAGATGTGCTGAGCAGGAACCTGTTTCCAGTGCTCTGCTTCTTTCACCATGGCCTCTGCATCCATCAGCCCAAAGCCATACAGGTGACTGACTGTAAGAATATGTAAAATATAACTGTTCAACAGAAAATAACAATATATATATATACAGTATATAGATTTGGATTTGCTATAAAGATCATAACTACAGTGAATCAAGATTGAGCAACAATTTTCAATGTTGTAAATGGAAACGTGAACTGATAGTCTGGAAATATTAAGTAAAATGCTGTATCCATTGTATTGTATTGTAAGTAAGTAAGTATCGCCCCCTGCTGGGCAGAGAGGAGAATTTATAGTAAGAAAGGACTTAGATAATGATCTGTTTCTCACCCACACCTATCATATCCCTTCAGAAGATATAGATTTAACCACTGGAGACATGTGGATATATTTTATGCTGATATTATGTGCTTTTTGGCTTCAAAATGTTGGCACCCATTGACTTGCATTGTATGGACATACAGAGCTAAAATATTCTTCTAAAAATCTTAGAAGAAGAAAAGAGCAGAAGAAAGAATGTCATTCATGGATGGCATGAGGGTGATTAAATGATGCGAACATTTTCATATTTGGGTGAACTATTCCTTGGTTTTGGCTGTCACAGCTACATACTATGCTATTCCATGTGCTATGCACATTAAACTATTTAAACTATTTAAAAGGTTAAATTGGGCCATTGTCTGTTCCAGAATGGGTTTTTGTGATGTATAATTTCCCTCTATCTACACAAGATTGGAGTTAGTGTAATACCACAGCAATAAAACAACTACAGTGAGAAGCCAACAACAGTTCAACCAAGAATCAAAGCAAAATCAGTAGATTTCAAATGTTCATTAATCATTAGAATACTTGGCTTCTGACTAAGGAATACTTGGCTCGCTCTGACGTAAACTACTAAATTAAATTTCAGTATTTATTAAATTCAGTTCATGCATCAATAAGTAATAGATTGGCTATACGTACACTGATTCATACGTTTCAAGACAGGCATGTTTTGTCTAAAGGCAAGTTCACTACGTGAGCATCAACACTGACAGACAGCTAGTCGCTGATCGAATGTGTCAAGTCTTTAATTTGGCACATAAGAGAAACATCAAATCCTACAATTTCCAAGTAGAAACATTTGGAAAAATTGTATCTGGACACTTTCCTTTTCAACTAATTGTGATTACCATTCAAAATATGACACATTAAAAATGTTGTTTTTTTATCAACATACTTTCTCCTATCCCATCTAAATATGTAGAGACAACTACAAATAAACCATTTTTAAGTAATCCAGAAAAGAGTAAAAACTGTGGTACTTTTAAAACATTCCTCTTGATCAGCCTGACTAAGCATTAGCATCAGTTTTGGGTGGGAAAATGTGTTTCATCGACCAATTGAAGACCAAAACTTATGCTATATATTTTTTTGATTCATTATTTTTGGGTACACTGTTTCTCAAACGTACCACTTTGCATGTAGTGGATGAAAAAAGGCTGTTACCATTATAACCAGCTGCATTGGTTTTCCAATCAGGGGCACTGAGGTGACCGGCACGAGACGTCTTCACAATAATGTGCTGTACGTCTCTCCAAGTCAGGAAAGGGCTGCAAGAGAATAAAAAATAAGACTCAATTAAAGAAGATCTGCAACATTAGGGCAGTGCAAATACAATCATATATCAATACATCACAATACTTTTTCTCAGAATATTCTATCAATACTTTACATCAATTTATCTATTTCAGTATTCATATCATGTCCTGAAGTTCAATAATATAATCTAAATAAACAAACTCTGAGAGCGGCATTTATCAGTGCGGTTGGAGCCGCTTCTATGAGGCAAGAGAGAGATTGAAACTGATCCCGCAGATTATTGGGGCGGTTGTGTCTCAGTTGGTAGAGCGGGTTATCCACTAATCACAGGATTGGTGGTTCGAATCCTGGCCCACATGACTCCACATGCCGAAGTGTCCTTGGGCAAGACACTGAACCCCAAGTTGCTCCCAATGGCAGGCTAGCACCTTGCATGGCAGCTCTGCTGTCATTGGTGTGTGAATGTGTATGTGAATGGGTGAATGTGACACAGTGTAAAGTGCTTTGAATACCGCTACGGTTAAAAAGGCGCTATATAAATGCAGATCATTTACTCTTTAGATTATGGAAATGCTCTTTCTTCCTCATGAGTTAGGCATAGTTTCAAACGTGATACAACTATGACATCATGATTCATGGTAATATATTGGATCATGAGGTAGTTGGTCATACCCAGCCCTACGCAATGGTGTGATTAAACACATGACTGTTAAAACTCCAACTCAATCATACTATAATGTTCTATATTACAATCCAATTAATCTTGCCTATTAATTTGTATCATTTATAGATATTTCCATCCAGGCTGTAATTCTCTAAAGTCTCATGGGCCACCCCCACTGCTCACATAATACAATGTACAGACTACGTTCAAACTAAAGAGATGCCACGTGTCCCACGTGTCCATAAACTCTATTTAGGTCAATACATTTTGCAGGGAATATGCAGTCAAATGGCAGCCATATGCAGATGGATTTCCTTAAAATTTCCTGTGTGAACATAAAAACAGTTGAAACTGATGGGCCATGTGCCACTCACTACACAGCTTTGCAAGTGCACCTTTCAGATCAACAAAACCGTGAAAACCAGACTGTTCTTTCTACTGCAAAACATTTAGTTAAAAACATTGCATACAATGCAAATAAAGTTAAATGTATATTTATAGGAACATGCAATTCCAAACTCAACATGACTGCTTTCTATAGTACGAGTCAGATTATACCACAAGACTCTCTAGAAGTTTGTCATGTTCACACATATGAGGATAAAGACTTAAAAGCCAAGTCTCCATCTCTAGGCAATCCTGCCATTTTAAAGGGGATATAACAAAGGAAAACAGGATTTTTCTTGTTCATTTTCCTTGCTCTTTTAGCACATTAATAAAACAGGTTAATGTGCTATATAGACAATGTAACTTTCACAACACAAAACTCCCTCCAAATTTTTTAACCAAATCTTGAAATATGGGCCATGAGCACATTAACACATGACCGCATACACATCAATGCCTGTTTAGCATTTATTAACATTGCCTGTCCTGATGAATGACAGCGTGAACTATGCCAGTATGTGGAGGTTAGCCAATTATATCAGAGGACATTTACATATGGAAGTCTTGGGGTGCTTTCACACTAGCACTTTTGGTGCACAACTGCGTTCGAATGACGTTGGAGATCGGTTTGATTGGGTCATGTCAACGCTGTTTTCCAAACTTGAGTCCGCTTGAGGTGGTGATCTGGGGTACGGTTCTTGAGAACTCCGGTGCGGTTCACTGCTAATATGAACGCAAACATCCCAAATCACGGAAATTTGCGGAAGTGAACCCTTATTGATGACGTATAATTTGCGTCTTTGCAACTATTATGGTTTAATGAATTTCTCATACCAGCTTGTCTCAAAATAAATCACCTTCAGAGAGACAAACGCTAATATTCTTCACATCATTGTACATGAATCAATTCATCCGTGGCAGACAAACATAAGTCATTTTGTGCATTTAAAGTTTTGGTGGTAAATCCAAAAAGATGAATACTTTAAAAACACACACACCGAACCCAATGTCTTCTTGAGTTACTTTCTAGTTACAGTAGTAAACAGCTGATGCTTGTGCTCACGTTGATGACGTAATCAGACCGCAGTTTGGACACAAAAATATGATGTGAACAGAGATCAGCGGGGGCAGGGGGGAGGAAACAAACTCGGGTTCAGTCCAAGCAATCGAACCAAGTGTGAAAGCACCCTTAAAGGTACAGTAGTAAAAGCATTCAGTTTAAATCTAAGCCTTTTTATTCCAAGTGTGAGGCTCTGTTACAATATATAGCAACCTGCCTAAGCAGGGAGCATTTTAAGACATCAAATGCGTGCTCTTTGCATACAGACTGTTCCAAAACTCAAGACACTTTACTTAGGCAAAATATTAAGACAGCATTGCAATGCTTTCCTCATAAAGATGGCAATCACCACAAGCTCAGTGAAACAATCCGTCCACGATGACAAATGAAGGGAGAGAAATATCTACTGTTTATTTACTCAAAATATATAGATAGAAATTGTTCAATTTAATTTGAAGCGACAGGGAATGTCAAAATACTGGTACTTCTGTGCCAAGTCGATAATAAAATGAATAAAAAGTAATGATACCAGTGTTTCTACAGTACCGGTAGTCCCAAGCATTAACTCAATTTGCCCCCCCCCCACTGTCTGTCTAACACACCTGCTTTCAAATACTCACATGCTTATGAGGTCATGATGTTACTCATTTTACACTGAAATGGACAAAGTCCAAAAGTGAAAATTAAACAGCATAAGTATGAGATTTAATTGAGTATATATACAGTCTGATTTTTTTTTCCAGAATGCTTTTACTGCTTTTTACTTTGTCTAAAAAAAAAAAATGTCTGAAGCCAAATTCACTGTGAAGCGAGCAGCACCTGCATACTATTTATGCTAATAAAGCACAGCATTTTGCACTTTAATAATGGAAGGATTTAAAAAAAAATACTAATAATTCACATTTCATAGGGTCCTACTTAAAAAAACAAGATTGGTATCAAGAATCAGGAAATTTTACTGGTTTTGGTAACGACTACTGAAATTTTGGTATCATGACACCAGTGATTGGGTAATATTTTACCCAATGTTTGTGTGAGCTATTTAAGGGACACACTACAGTCATCCGATCATTAGCACAAAATAAACCCAGACAGGGCTTCGGGGTCCTGAAGGGTGGCAATGACCGACAGACCGAATTCTATCCTGCTTATTACACAGCTACTTAACAAATACTGAAATGGCATGAAATAATTTTTTGAGCTGAAATTAACTTTTTACAAGGGAAGAAAGATATTGCAAAGACATCCAGAAACAGCTGAATTCCTCCTCCAGTTTACGTTGGAGCACGCAGGTGTTCATATTGCAAAAAAGACCGTCTGACTGATCATTATCCCGCTTATTACAAGACTACTTGCCAACTAAATAAGTAAATGGACATGATATATTGATTTGGCCTGAAATTATTTTATTAGCATACATGTAGAACACAAAACTTTCAAAACACTCGATGCCCCGATTGACCAGTCAAGAGTATCAAGAGTATATTGGAGTGTCATGTAATAAGCATTTTTATGCTTTTTAGAGCATTGAGTCATTAGCTTAACAACACACTAACATCAAACTCTTCAAATCAATTGTTGGTCAAGGCTGCTATGCGCTACAGTAAGTGCATAATACAACTAGCAACTCAGGCTGAATTATAGGGTTTAGTGATGGGGTAATCTCAGTATCTTACTTTGCCTCCAACGCAAGAGCAATGATCCCAGCTGCCATTGGCGCTGATGCTGATGTTCCAGAATGACTGTCTGTGCAACGCTGCCGCAGATCTGTTGTGATCTAACAAGAAACAAAAAGAGAAAGAAAGGCATAAACATTTAAAAGAATTGGGTGTGTTAGCTCCATGTGTGTTTAAGCTGTGAATAAATTGCCGAATGAACTGACACCGTCTACACTGCGAGCAAGCAACCGGACACGAAACAAGAACACCCGTTATAAACACTGTCTACACTACAAGCACGTGACGTGTTGATTTAATGGAAGTGTTCTAATTTTGAAGAAGGGGTGTGAGGGGTCCTGTGTTTATTGTCAGTGGTTGATAGGTAGGGCTTGTATTGCCAGCCACCTCACAGTACAATTTGTATCATAATACAAATGTCACAATATATCGTATTGTGACATATCACAATATCATGGATCGATTTCCTTGTGTGTGTAAGCCCGTTTATCGGTCCAATGGCAGTCTCCAATAATACGGGTGAAGGTCTCTGCGCGTTACTGTCTTTCTTTTACGCAACACAACCAGATTAAATGAAATACATTTTCTCTTATGTATTACCTCGTTATTTCATCTGACTCCATAAATGAAAAAGGTTTTAATGATATCTGAGCATCATTAAAAGTGAGCGAATGTTTGATTATTCTTTTTAACTCTTTAATTATATTTTACCCGTTCAGATTAGGAAACTATGTCGCTTTGAGGTCCTCGCGTGTTTTCTCTACACTGCGGGTCTCACGATCACAAGCGGCCAGTATTGGATCATCAAACAGAGGTATTTGCTATATACCTGAGATCGGTCACGTTCTTGTATACACAATCAAAGATACGTCAGTAAAGCCCCCATGGAATTGCATACACTTGAATTTAACTTAACGTTTTCTTCAGTAGAGGTCACAGCCACTATCACAGATGTAAGTTGACCAACATAACTTCTCTTATAATAGCTTTGGATTGGCCATGTCGTGGTTTCCCGCGTACACTTATCTGGAGAAACATCAAATTAAAACAGATGTAAGACACACCCGAATATAGATTGGTCAAGCAGCATTTAGCTGTTCTAAACGGAAACACACTTTCTGTCTTTGCAAACCAAGTACACTTGAACTGATGCCAAATATTAGTCGTCACTAATCTGACGCAGACTTGCGGTAACATACGAATCGTTTAATCTGTTTGGGAAAAACAATTTCAGAGTCAGTCAGAATAAAATCAAATGTTTACAATTTATTGACAGGTATCATAACAAGTTCATCGCAGTTGCCTGATATAAACTACACACAGTAAACTGTGTGGGATCGTCTGACTACAGAGAACCACGAACGATGTGCCACATCTCCTTAAATACCCAAATAACTCAATAAGCTAACCAAATGGTGGTGTCTGTCCTTCTAATTAGATTTGGGTCCCCTGTTGAGGGGGTTCCTGTACATTTACATATAGTTTGTATGGAGGATCTGGGGGGAGGGCGATTAATTAATTTTGTGGACGATGAGTTTTTATGAGATTTGATGCCCACTGCAATGAATACTCCTATGAGGATTAGTTCTTTCAATAAGTAAACCTAACACTTTTAAAAACATTTAATGTGACTTGAATTGGTGCTATTTTAGTGCATTTTTGTCTTTATATTGTGGAATACATTGTCTGGAAAAATTTTAAACATTATTGTTACATATTGTACTATTTTCTTTTCCAGGGAGGAACTAAATACATTTTGACAAGAAAAGAAGAGAGAGTCAAATGTAAGCATTTTTTAAATCTGTGATTAACTATGGAAAATTATATGATTAATCGTCATTTTTTTTTAAAAATAAATTGAATGATAACACTAATTAAATGATATGCCAATTAATCAAATTAATCACAATTAATAGCATAAATATTTACTGAGAAAGCCCTTCAAATATACATAAACAAAACAAAAAAAACCTGAATAAACACAAAATGGTTTTCAAATATATATATATATATATATATATATATATATATATATATATATATATATAAAAAAAATTTTTTTTTTTTTTATTGAAGCAAAAAGTATTCTATATCACCCATGTGAAAAAATTAAAGAGCTGGTTGTGCCACCTTTAGTAGCAATAACTGCAACAAAATGCTTCCGATAACTGGAGATCAGACTTTAACAAGCTGTGGTGGAATTCTGTCCCACTCTTCTTATCAGAACTGCTTTAGTTCTGCTAAATAGGAGGGTTTCTGAGCATAAACCGCCCATTTAAGGTCCTTCCAGAGCATCTCAATAAGGTTCAAGTCAGGACTTTGACTAGGCCACTCCAAAACTTTAATTTAGCTTCTTTTGAGCTATTCAGAGGTGGATTTATTCCTATTCTTTGGATTATTGTCTTGCTGAATAATCCAGTTGCATTTGAGCTCCAACTCACGGACTGATGACCGGACGTTCTCCTTTAGGATTTTCTGGTAGATTGCAGAATTCATGTTTCCCCTCAATTATTGCAAGTCGCCCTGTACCAGCAGCAAAGCATCCCCACACCATCACAATACCACCTTAAGTATGATGTTCTTTTTGTGGAATTCTGTGTTTGATTTACATCAGATGTAATGGGACCCCTGTCTTCCAAACAGTTCCACTTTCAACCCATCAGTCCACAGAGCATTCTCCCAAAAGCTTTTAAGATCATCAAGGTGTGTTTTGGCAAATTTCAGATGAGCCTTAAAGTTCTTCTGGATTAGCAGAGTTCTCCTCACCGAACTTCCACAGATAGCATTTTTGGCCAGTGACTTTTTGACATTAAAGTCATGAACAGTGACCTTTATTGATGCGAGAGAGGGCTACAGTTCCTTTGTTGTCCTTGTCTTTTTTTGCAACTTCATGGAAGAGTTGTCGCTGTGTTCGTTGAGGAAATTTGGAAGGTCGGCCACTTCTGGGAAGGTTCACTGCTATGCCGAGTTTTCTCCATTTGGAGACAATGGCTCTCACTGTGGTTTTGGAGTCCCAGAGCCTTTGAAATAGCTTAGTAACCCTTTCCAGAATGATGCAATTCAGTCACCTTTTCCCTCATAATTTCTGGAATTTCTTTCAACCTTGGCATAGTGTGCTACTGGGTGAGACCTTTTAGCCAATTTCATGCAGCTGAAAAACTTTTATTTAGGTGTTGATTTGATTGAATGGGGCTGGCAGTAATCGGGTGTGTCTAGTCCAGCTGATCCTCATTATGAATTCAGTTTCATGGATTTAGGGATTTGGTAAATAAGGGGGCAAATACTTTTTCACACAGGCCCAGTTCGTATTAGATAAAGTTTTTGCTACAATAAATAACATTATCATTGAAAAACTGTATTTTGTGTTTACTCAGATTGCCTTTGTTTTATTTTAGATTTTGTTAGAATTTTTGAAACAATTTAGTATGAGATATACACACAAAAATAACTCAAGATGGGAGCAAATACCCTTTTCACAGCACTGTATATAATAGTCTATAATATAAATAATTAAAATATGATATTTATTATAAAAAGATCAATTCAGTTATTATAAGATTTTTTTTATAATTTTATCATTTCTAATAATTATAATCTGAGGCCATGGTTCTCAGCAGGAAACCGATGGAGTGCGTACTCCGGGTAGGGAAGGAGGTATTGCCCCAAGTGAAGGAGTTCAAGTACCTCGGGGTCTTGTTCACGAGTGAGGGGACAATGGAGCGGGAGGTTTACCAGAGAATCGTGGCAGCGGGGGCGGTATTGCACTCGCTCTATCGCACCATTGTCACGAAAAGAGAGCTGAGCCGGAAGGCAAAGCTCTCGATCTACCGGTCAATTTTTGTTCCTACCTTCACCTATGGTCATGAAGGTTGGGTCATGACCAAAAGAACTAGGTTGCGAGTACAAGCGCCCGAAATGGGCTTCTTCAGAAGGGTGGCGGGCTTCTCCCTTAGAGATAGGGTGAGGAGCTCAGTCATCCGTGAGGAGCTCGGAGTAGAGCCGCTGCTCCTTTGCGTGGAAAGGAGTCAGTTGAGGTGGTTTGGGCATCTGGTAAGGATGCCCCCTGGGCGCCTCCCTAGGGAGGTGTTTCAGGCATGTCCAGCTGGGAGGAGGCCTCGGGGAAGACCCAGGACTAGGTGGAGAGATTACATCTCCACACTGGCCTGGGAACGCCTCGGGGTCCCCCAGTCAGAGCTGGTTAATGTGGCTCGGGATAGGGAAGTTTGGGGCCCCCTGCTGGAGCTGCTGCCCCTGCGACCCGACTTCGGATAAGCGGTTGAAGATGGATGGATGGATGGATGGATGGATAATTTTTTTAGAATCCTTTTTACACTCCGGGGACATGATTTATTGCATACATTTTTTTAACGCATTATTTTTTATATAATGAATCATACTGTATGATTAATTATATAAAAAATAATGTGTAAAAAAAAAATTATGCAATGCATTTAAAATCGACAGCCCTAATAAAAATGCAAGTCATTATTCCATTTGCTCTCTTTGAGAATTTAGTTGCTTGATTTCTTGAGGACGTGCTTAGACAGTGGTGCTTTTGTCTCAGAAATACTGTGTCCAGTATGTTTCTGAGATTAAGAGAAACATCATAGCAAGATGCTTTCCTTTAATATAGTGTTTTCCAACCTTTTTTCATTCATGGCACCATTTGAGAATTCACACATTGTATGGACCTTCAGAGCTGAGATACTCAACTTCTAGAAGTTCAGCAGAAGAAAGGAAGTCATACACATCTGGGATGGTAAATAATAAAAAAGTTAAAAAAAAAAGTCATTTTTGGGTGAGCTATCCCTTTCATTACTCAACCATATATTGTTCAAAGCCCACAAGAATTTCTATCTTCGGTAGAACACAAAAGGAGATGTTATACCATACAATGAAATAGAACGGTGACTGAGACTAAAATTCTGCCTAACATTTCCTTTAGAGTTCCACCGGATGAAAGAAAGCCATATGGGTATGCAAAAACCTAAAGGTGAGTATCAACTATCCCTTCAAATGTTCAATGGTATTCCTTTAAGTCAAGTGAAAGTCAGTCAAAATTAACAGATGAAATCCTGAAAGAGGGGACCTTACTACTAAATTAGTAATAATGTTTATTTAAAATAGATAATATGTATAATAAAGACAGACAATAAGATGGCATTTTGAATATTATGCATGTACACTCACCTAAAGGATTATTA
Organism: Moxostoma hubbsi; assembly: GCA_032164185.1. Lineage (NCBI taxonomy): Eukaryota > Metazoa > Chordata > Actinopteri > Cypriniformes > Catostomidae > Moxostoma > Moxostoma hubbsi. The sequence continues at coordinate 12,738,115 of JAVLUX010000046.1, forward strand.
GGAACACCTGTTCAATTTCTCATTAATGCAATTATCTAATCAACCAATCACATGGCAGTTGCTTCAATGCATTTAGGGGTGTGGTCCTGGTCAAGACAATCTCCTGAACTCCAAACTGAATGTCAGAATGGGAAAGAAAGGTGATTTAAGCAATTTTGAGCGTGGCATGGTTGTTGGTGCCAGACGGGCCGGTCTGAGTATTTCACAATCTGCTCAGTTACTGGGATTATCACGCACAACCATTTCTAGGGTTTACAAAGAATGGTGTGAAAAGGGAAAAACATCTAGTATGCGGCAGTCCTGTGGGCGAAAATGCCTTGTTGATGCTAGAGGTCAGAGGAGAATGGGCCGACTGATTCAAGCTGATAGAAGAGCAACTTTGACTGAAATAACCACTCGTTACAACCGAGGTATGCAGCAAAGCATTTGTGAAGCCACAACACGCACAACCTTGAGGCGGATGGGCTACAACAGCAGAAGACCCCACCGGGTACCACTCATCTCCACTACAAATAGAAAAAAGAGGCTACAATTTGCAAGAGCTCACCAAAATTAAGACAGTTGAAGACTGTAAAAATGTTGCCTGGTCTGATGAGTCTCGATTTCTGTTGAGACATTCAGATGGTAGAGTCAGAATTTGGTGTAAACAGAATGAGAACATGGATCCATCATGCCTTGTTACCACTGTGCAGGCTGGTGGTGGTGGTTTAATGGTGTGGGGGATGTTTTCTTGGCACACTTTAGGCCCCTTAGTGCCAATTGGGCATCGTTTAAATGCCACGGCCTACCTAAGCATTGTTTCTGACCATGTCCATCCCTTTATGGCCATCATGTACCCATCCTCTGATGGCTACTTCCAGCAGGATAATGCACCATGTTACAAAGCTCAAATCATTTCAAATTGGTTTCTTGAACATGACAATGAGTTCACTGTACTAAAATGGCCCCCACAGTCACCAGATCTCAAAAGTGCTAATGTTTGTAGCACTGGGCTCCAGTTTGTTAACGTGTATTGCGAAAGGAGTTGAAAGCCAATGTGGAATTTCGCATGTCACTCATGACAAGTTAAAAGACAAGGAAGAACTGTCGGTTTGTAATTCTCAGAAGAGTGTGTGAAAGTGTGTGTGAGCTGCATAGACCGCAGCGGTTAAGACTTGGACAGTCTCATGACACACTGACCAACAAAATAGTTTGAACCAATACGGACTAGCGTAGCCGAGGAAATAGCAGGATATGTATTAAGCTGTTGAGGCAGTTTCCTGGTGTTTAAACTTCTAAGTATTATCTTGATATTTGTTTCCGAAAGGGGAACAGAAAAATGTGTTTCAGTCATTTTATTTGTGTAAAATATGCAAAAAAAAACTAGAAATGCATTAGGTCATATTTTTACTTTGCAACAGGGGGTCCAATTGTCTTTAAAAGAAGATTTTAGTCATTTATTAGTAACAGCTTTGTTAAGCTAATACTAAGTAACCTTAATTATTGGCTATATTGTTTAGTAACTTTATATTTGATGGATCTCTGAAACAGAGCATTTATTACATTACTTACTATGGAAAAATAGTCTTACTCTACATTCAGTTATGAATGAATGACTTTCTTATTCATGCTTAACAAGTGGCATCATTGTGGACTCTTAAAATAAACTGTTGCAAAATTACATTCTTCTATGAAACAGAACAGGAGATGTTTAACAGAATGTCTGAGCTGCTCTCTTCAAATCAATAAAAGTGGATTGGGACCAGGGGTGGTCAAGCTCCAACAAAGGACAAAATAGTACCATAAAAGCACCATAAAATGAAATGTTTACACTGAATAAAAAAACAATGATATTTAAATTTTTGGGGTAAATTATCCCTTTAATACACATACTTTGTTAGCCATTTGCAAGTTTATTTCCCATAAAAGTATAAACATTTCGCTATCAAAACATTGCTTGATTTGTTTGAGTATCCCGACTAGCCTGACAAATGGCGTGAGTTCAGTTTTGTCTGAACCAATGCCTAACTTATTTTATAGATAATATAGTCTTTTTCTGTGCTGACGAGCAAATGTAAACATCTTTCCCGATAACTTACGATTTTGCGGTCGTAGTTCTCTCCGCTGCTGTAGGTGGTAGTAAGGGTGGAAGAACATTCTTCCAGATACCAGGGCTTGCGGCCGCTCTCTGCCGTGCTGCTGATGGAGATGGTGTAGATGCTATTAGTGTAGCCATCACATGAACAGTGATCGCGACTCCGTCCACCGTTTCCTGATGCCCACACAAAGATTGAGCCCCGCCCCTTCCTGCCCTGTGAAGAGGGGGAAAAACAGTAACTTCTAAAATCTTAAAGGTACCCACTCTTTTTGACCAATTCATCTCCAATACTTTTCCAGTCATTTGTGATTTCTGGGAAATGTTTTTTTTAATATATATTTGTGAACCATTTTGACTAATTAACTGAAAAGAACATAAATCAAAAGAAGGATTAGCTCATAAAACGAGCAAGTTCTACTCTACACAAACTCTAGCCAAAAGCAATATTTTGGTGATGAAATATTCACTATATAGATTTGGTTAATTTCCTGGACTTTGAAGTTTTCCATGAATATGGGAACCCTGAAAATGTCAGTCAACATGGTAGATAGGGTATACACAGGAGACTGTTTAGTAAGCCGTATTAGAGAGTGTTAGTCTTTAAGGCTGGGTGAAAGCATGATGTAATGAGATATCGACAATATCTAACAAACATCCCAATGATGATATTGACAGATGATGATCGACTAAATTGGAAAATGACGGTAACTATTTGGATTTGGAGAGGTGGTTATGTATGATTTTTTGACCACACATTTGAAAAATAATGACCAATCTCTCGGCAGTGGGGCATGGGGGTGACGATGTAATCGGATATCGCAATATATATATTTTTTTAATTATCATAAAAATTATATTTCTTGCTTATCACCCAGCCCTATTAGTCTTACAATCCAAAGCCTGTGTGTCGCTTGAACAGCAGACTGGGAACACCGTATAAAAGGGGATAGCATGTCTGAAGCAATCTAGTTTGTCTGTGCACAGCTAGTCTTATGCTATTAGGCTATGGCAAGACTTGTATACCGCTGCCATGTCAGCTATTAAGAGCCAGCACCTACAGTGTTAAGTACAGTAAACTTTTCCTAGAGAGCCAAGCCAAAATCATCAAAAAACAACAACCTAAAAACAGAACCAATTATTCAGGCATTACTGTCCTCTCCTCCAGCACTCTGTCAAGAGAAGACCAGTATTACACATAACTGAAACATGCCTAAACCACTCCAAACACACCTTTGGCTCAGGATACACATCAATTATTGACTTGGGGAAGATAAACTAAAATCATGTTCTAAAGTTCACTCCCGTAGTAGGTGGTAGAGTGTGAGAAGGAAAGGCAAGTGTCCTAGGTGGGCCAGACATGACAGATGACCTGAAAATTACACTTCCTGGTTTATGAACTTTTTCCATTCCCAACATTGCGTGGAAAAAGACACAAACATACAATTTGTTTCGTAGGCTCAGTAATTGCGTGTGCTTGTTGCCAATCATGTGAAGCAAAGTGAACTGTATATGTGCGTTACGAGATGTTTCTTTACCTGTCTTATTCCGTTTTCAAAGGCCTGTCTGGCAAGGGAAGCAGGCCCATCTACGGTTTTGCCATCATCATCTGGGCCCCAGCTGGCACTGTATATATCTATGTGCTGAGGATGTAAACTCAGTGATTTGGCCTCTACCATGTCCGTCACATCTCCGTCCAACATGCGAACACCTGCAGGATCACCCCCCAAAAAAAACAAAAAACAAATTTAAAGCGCAACAGTAATATGTGAAAGATGTCTATGCATTTCAGTCTAGAATACCAGGAGGAGTTCTTTGTTTTACATCGGAGTGATTCTAACTGATGAAACATCTTCAAATAACAAGAAATAAAATGACAATCGTTAAATAAGGTGGGTTTATACATTTATGTGTTTGTGCAATTTCTTGATGATGGGAGGAGGGGGGGCAGAATTCCCAGGCACAGTGGTGAGTATATTTCAGGCAGTGCCAGTCTGCCACACTCACCCCCTATCTTGGCATTGTAAGCGATGCCCACTGTGCAGTGAGAGTTGTTGGCGGACGCTGCCACTTCACCAGCACATCTCGTGCCATGCCTGCACAAAGTAAATCATCCATTCGTGTTAATAACGATGCACATGCACACACGTTCACACACACACACACACACACACACACACACACACACACACACACACACACACACACAATCTCTGGTGTGCATGTAATACTGCATAAATAAAACACTGGTGACTGTACGGTTTGTTTTCTGCATGTTGCACAGGCGATGCAAACAGGTATGCAAGGTTACAAAAACTGGGCTGTAAGTGGACAGGCCGTGTGATCTGTGCTGATGATGGGATTTACATCACATGCATGGAACACAAGTCAAAACAGCCAATGGAAAAACCAAAGTATGCTGTACTTTAGCCTTCAAGGCCTGTTTACACTGAAAGCAGCAAAGCAACAGAAAGTCATTCATTTTCAATGAGATTTGGGGTTTAAGGTCAATATATGCAACAGCAACCACTAGCGACACAATGTGGGTGTGTCCAACGACTAAAAGTTGAGAAAAATTTAACTTTATAATAATTAGGAGTGATGCGATGTGGCAAGCACCCAATGAGCTGAAGTCAGTAGAGTTCACAGCATCTGTCCCTTGTGAGATATGGAGTTGAATGCAGGTAAGATGGAGAAGTTACTGTGATTGATATCACAGCTCAATATAATGTCTATAAATCACAAACAAGGATATGATAAATTATGATGCATGAAAAACCATGGCTAAAATATCAGCATTCCAAGTGAGTTTGATTGAAGTTGGAAGATTGTACATCTTGTTTATGATATGATGTAAAAAAGTGGATATCTGGAGCAGATACAAAGTTTTAGTTCACCTCAGGCTGGGCATGCCTCTTCCCTCTCTCACTTGCAGTGCAAGCAGGAAAATGTCCCCTCGCTAGTCAAGAAAACTCAGCAAAGTAGCTGTGAAATAACTTCAGAGGTGGTGCAGGAAGCAGATTTCCGAAATGTTGGGTCGAAAGTTGTTGTCACATATGAGTCTTCTTTAAATCTGTGCATGCTTGTAAATTGTGCAGGATAGCCACCTCAGGTGAGTCAAGTCCAGGGGTGGACTGGGAAGAGAAATCGGCCCGGGATTTTACATAGAAACTGGCACATGTTGCAGCCGGCCCAGTCCACCCCTGACAGGCCCGAAGTGCTTCGGCCCACTGGGAAAATGCCCCATATGCCAGATTACCAATCCAGCCCTGATCAAGTCCCGTCTTTCACCGGACCATGTCGACGTGTTAATATTGCTTAATAAAAATGTGTGCTTTTGAGGATGTAGCTTAGAAAATGACTGGTTTAGGCTAGGAATGCCATTTTTCTAATCTGCTGATTAAGAAGTCTATTTTCAGCGAGGTGCCGACTGCTTAACAGGTTAAACTATCTTTTATTCTGTGTGCACGTCATGTTTAGAATACATAAGGTTTATTTTAGGATATATCACAGGCCTATTTTTTTTTTCTTTCATATAGCTTTTTTTTATTTTTTACATCGTAACTGTTATTGTTTAACGTTTACTTTTTTATATCCATCTTTTACAGTTTCAAAATAACAAAAAAGGAAAAGGGCCCAAAGTAACATGCTCAGTACTTAGTAACACCCCCTGGCAAGTATCCCAGCTTGTGAAAGCTTTTTGTAGACAGCTAAATGTCTTTCAATTCTTGTTTGGGGGATTTTCGCCCATTCTTCCTTGCAAAAGTCTTCTCGTTCTGTAAGATTCTTGGGCTGTCTTGCATGAACTGCTCTTTTCAGGTCTATCCACAGATTTTCGATGATGTTTAGGTCAGGGGACTGAGGGCCATGGCAAAACCTTAAACTTGCACCTCTTGAGGTAGTCCATTGTAGATTTTGAGGTGTGTTTAGAATCATTATCCTGTTGTAGAAGCAATCCTCTTTTCATCTTCATCTTTTTTACAGATGGTGTGATGTTTGCTTCCAGAATTTGCTGGTATTTATTTTAATCCATTCTTTCCTCTACCAGAGAAATGTTCCCCTGTCCCACTGGCATCAACTCAAGCCCAAAGCATGATCGATCCACCCCCGTGCTTAACAGTTGGAGAGGTGTACTTTTCATGATATTCTGCACCCTTTTTTCTCCAAACATACCTTTGCTCATTGCGGCCAAAAAGTTATATTTTAACTTCATCAGTCCACAGGACTTGGTTCTAAAATGCATCAGGCTTGTTTAGATGTTCATTTACAAACTTCTGATGCTGAAATTTGTGGTGAGGATGCAGGACAGGTTTTCTTCTCATGACTTTTCCATAAAGGTCATATTTGTTCAGTAGAAGTAGAACAGTGCACCACTACTCCAGAGTCTGCTAAATCTTCCTTAAGGTCTATTGCAGTCAAACAGGTGTTTTGATTTGCCTTTCTAGTAATCCTACGAGGAGTTCTCTCTGAAAGTTTTCTTGGTCTTCCAGACCTCAACTTGAACTCCACCATTCCTGTTAAGTGCCATTTCTTAATTACATTAAAGAACTGAGGAAACGGCTACCTGAAAACACTTTGCTATTTTTTTCTCATAGCCTTCTCCTGCTTGGCCATCAATTCTTTTAATTTTCAGAGTGCTAGGCAGCTGCTTAGAGGAGCCCATGGCTGCTAATTATTAGGACAAGACTTGAGGAGTCAGTTTATGTATAAAGCTTTGAAATTTGCATCACCTGCCTTTTCAAACGATGATTGTGAACAAGCCATAGCCCTAACAAGCTAATTAAGGTCTGAAATTTGGCAAAAGTTATCTGAGAGCTCAAATCTCTTGGGGTGCCCAAACAGTGTCTTATTAAAAATAAATCATAAAAGTTCCATCAAATTTAATTATTACTTTTCAATAAAACATTGCCACTATTTTTGGTCAAATAAAGTGCTACATGACAGGAGCTTCACAGTATAAATTAAAACAATGAAAAAAAGGGATTTAATTCATATTTAATTAAAATCACCTCCTTTTTGTGATTTTATAGACACACTTAACCATATCATGATTGTAACTCTATATAATCTATTTGTAATCATATTTTCCAAAAGCTTTGGCCAGTTGTGCAGCCCACCACTAATGTTAGAACAAACAACAAAACAGCAACCCCAATAAAATCACCAGATACTGGTGCAGACCAATAATTACACACACACTTGTCACCGAAATGAAATCAAAGTGGACAGTGAAATAGCTGGACTGAAGCTTAACATGCGCTTTCATAGACAGCAGAGCTACAACACAGCAGCTAAATAGTTGAGACGTTGAAGGAAAACATTTGAGAGGTTCCACAGCTTCATACGCCACATGGATATACATCCCTGACCAAACTAAACCCACATAAATCTGGTAGAAATCACCAGAAAAAAAGACAGAGACAGACAGATGGAGAGAGAGAGAGAGACTGTCTGCATTCCACTATGAAACCTCCAGCAGAGAACAGCTGCAGAGAAAAACTCATGCTACCATGGCAACCAGTCTTGAATCTAAGCCATTAAAAAAAAAAAGAAAATAGCTGCACCAGATCCTGGGACAAGACCAGGGTGCAGTCACCATTGCGACGATAAACATTAAAACGTCAAAAAGCCAGAGGAACTCCTAGGTGGTCCATGGGTTAGACCCCAATACCAATCCAACTAAAACTTTCCCAACGATGATCCATGTAATACTAAAATATGCCATACACAACATAAAATATTTTAGATCTGAAGAAATTGTGTGGTGTTTGCCAAAACTAGTCGATGTCATGATGCAAGAGTGTTGTAGGTGGTTTCCAGGGTGTTGCTATATGGTTGCTAAGGTGTTTTGGGTGGTTTCTTACAGGACTGGGTACAAAATGGGTCATTTTTTTTCTTCAACGATCTCTATATTGATTCTTCATGTTTATTAGTGATCCAAGGTTACTAGCCAAAATCCCCCACCCAACAGAACTGATAAAGGTAACAGGAGACCGTAAGTATATTAATGTGTTTGGACATTTTATTTGAACAAGAATTATATGAGTTAAGCAGGACACAAGCCAAATGATTCGTCACCTTTAGAATATCTGAAGGCAAACATGACCAGTCAGAACAAGAGTAGGATAGAACAGGAGGAAAACTTTGCCATAATTCACAGAAGTTTAACCCCTAAATTCTAAATTGTACTTGCCAATATCAATATAAAATTTGACCATTTGTAAAAAATAAGGCTATTAGCACAGTTAAGACCATGGATGGCTCCTCAATGTGGTTAGGTTAAGGTAGATAGTCTTTTGTATAAAAAAAAAATTAAATAAAAAAATAGCCTAAACAAATTTAAACACAACTTTCACAGTGGTGATGATTCTAGGGGCCCAAAGTTCCATGGGGGCCCACGACAAATTCAAAATGTTATTATTTTAATAGGTAAGGGGCCCAGAGCAATATATAATCAGTGGGCCCAGAATTACTTGCAACAGTCCTGCTCTGCGCTGTCCCAGATCTCAGCGATCTCATCTCTGAAGCACTCAGATGTGCACTGCGGTGACTCGTGCACAACCATGCTTCAACCCGCACAGATTTGCATGTAAGTTATGAGAGGCATATATAGTGTTGAATGCAAGATGAATATAAATACATTTGCTTTGGCAGTGTCCCAAGTCGCCAGACATTTACAGAATTTTCAATGCAGGAAAAAACATGAAGACGTTCATTTCAATCCCTGATCAAACCGAAATCAGAATCAGATCGGGAAATCTGATTAGTTGCTTATTAGCCTAGGTCAAAAGAGCCCATTGCCAAGTCTCAGGTCCCTCCTTCAATGTTTGTAGGATTTTTTTGCTTTGCGTTTCAGAATTCACCTGGTAGAAATCATAAGTCTGAAAATAGAAAATAATTTCTGGAAAATTACTTGCATTTCGGGTTGTTTCTTACCAAAACCTATTGTATGGTTTCAGAAGACATATGACACATGAGCCACATGGACTACTTTTATGATACATCTGGGTCCTTTTTAAGCTTTAAAGTGAGGCACTATCAACTGCCATTTAAAATAATAATAATAATAATAATAATAATAATAATAAATTAGACAGGGGAGCTTCATTAAAACAACTCCATTTGTGTTCTGCAGAAGAAATAAATTAATACTGTTTTTAAACTATATGAGGCATGAGTAAACTACTCATTTAAAGGGATAGTTCACCCAAAAATAAGAATTCTCTCATCATTTACTAATCCTCATGCCATCCCAGATGTGTTTGACTTTCATCTGCTGAACACAAAACAAATATTTTTAGAAGAATGTCTCAGCACTTTAGGTCCATACAATGCAAGTGAATGGAGATCAGACCTTTGTAGCTTAAAAACTAAGTAATCCATATGACTCCAGTGGATAAATCCATATCCTCAGAAGTGATATAATAGGTGTGGGTGAGAAACAGAACAATATTTAAGTCCTTTTTTACTCCAAATCTCACGTTCACTTAGCTGTTTAGTTTCACTTTCACATGTGGAGATTTAGAGTAAAAAAAAAAAAAGGACTTAAATATTGTTCTGTTTATCTCCCACACCTATTATATCACTTCTGAGGATATGGATTTATCCACTGGAGTCGTATGGATTACTTTAAAGTTTTCTTTGTGATTTTTCAAGGTACAAAGGTCTGATCACCATTTACTTGCAGTAAAAGCACAAACAGAGCTCAAATATTCTTCTAAAAAAATTAATTTGTGTTTAGCAGAAGAAATTAAGTCACACACATCTGTGATGGCACGAGGGTGAATAAATGATGAGAGAATTAAAATTTTTAGGTGCACAGTCCCTTTAAGCCGCATGTGTTATTATTAGTATAATATAGCTATCTACCTATAAACATGTTAATTTAAATATATAACTACATTTATAACTTAATTCTCTTCAAAACGTTGGTCCACCTTGGTAACACACACTAGAGTTACATTATGAATTATGCATTAAAGAATGCACATTGACCATTTTCCAAATCAGTAAGATGGGCGGCTCTTGGCCAAAATAAGCTGCAGTGTAGACTAGACAATTTGCAGATAGTCAAAACTTTGGCTGCGTGCAAGTTACATCTGCTAGCGGAGTAAAAGTCAATGAGAAAATCAGAAAATACCTCCAGATAACATTCTTGAGGCCACACATCACACCAGCACTGCCAGAACTGGCCAAGACGCTTCCTTTCATCAAACCCACAATTCATATATGACATAGTTGTTCCAGTGTCACCTTAACTTTTGAGAGTTCACTCACTCAAGCACACACTCATGAAAGAAACATGGCAGGTCAGTTAAAGGTCAGTCTGGCTCAATAAAAACTGTTTTCCACTGAAAGTCAAGTGCAAAGCCCATGTTCATCAGTGTGAGATATATGAACCTACAATATTTACAATAGAGCCGCTCAGTTTGGGGCTACCGTCACTGGAAACAACCCGCAACGGTGAACCTCATGGACAAAATCCATCATAAGGAAATAGAGAGTCATATTACACAAAGTATCAGCAGAAAAACCAACACAAAACATTCCAGCACAGTAAAGATTGACATCTTTTGTAGGACAGGTGCCAAATAACAGCATAGACTTTATTGAAAAATTAAACAAAGCAAAAATACAATATAAAGGGCATATATTAGCTTAGAAAAAAGATTTCCTGTGCTCTATTGAAAATGGTCACAACCATGAGTGAATATATGCAATTTCCAGGTGTATGTAGCAGTTTTCAGTAGGGATGTGCATGAACACCGTTTTAAACATTTGGTTAACTGTGAGGATTCATGAACGGTTAATCTGTTTTTCATTGGGAGTCGTGAATAAAGAATGTTTAATGCAATGGAATGTACTTTAACACTACTCAAAATAACAGCAAATAAAGTACACAGTGAGCTATGAGCCTAAATAGCACAATACATAGGCTATATCAAATGATAGAAAAAATTATAAAATCTCACATTGATGTCAAACAAAAATTAAATCAAACTATCACTGCAGGTTCACATTTCCGTGAGGCAGCGATCGATTTTTACATGGTTTAAAATCACATGGCATTTACTCAAATTTAATTTTGCCCCAAAATCTGTATTTTAGGAGATGGGGCAGACATCAATATAGTAGATAAACACATTAAAAAAAGCAAATCTGCAAGCAATTGTTTTAAGGGGATGGAAGTCTGCTGGAGTGCCCTCATTTCAAGAATGGTGCACGGAGATGGGGAGGGTCATGGCATCATGTAGAAAGCTGGGGAGTTGGGATTCATTTAAAGGGAAATGGGGCAGATATTTGGCATTTTTGGAGGGCTCTTGGGAAGGTGCAGTGGAGAGAGAAGTTTAGTTTTAAATCTGTGCAGGGCTCAACGGTAAGGATTTTTTTTACTGGCCCGGTTGGGCCAGTGCTTCAGATTTTTACTGGCCCTGCCAAAAGTTTCACTGACCCCGACACAAAAATGACAAATAGCTGTTTTTACTATCAATGCCGAAGATAAATATTTTTAATGCAATGTCCCCCAGGGGCCTGGGTAGCTCAGCGAGTAAAGACGCTGACTAACACACCTGGAGTAGCGAGTTCGAATCCAGGGCGTGCTGAGTGACTTCAGTCAGCTCTCCTAAGCAGCCAAATTGGCCCGGTAGCTAAGGAGGAGAGAGTCACATGGGGTAACCTCCTTGTGGTCACTATAATGTTGTTCTCGCTCTCGGTGGAGCATGTGGCGAGGTGTGCGTGCATGCCGAAGAGAATAGTGTGAAGCCTCCACACGCGCCAAGTCTCCGGAGTAACGCACTCAACAAGCCACGTGATAAGATGCGCGGATTGATGGTCTTAGATGTGGAGGCAACTGAGATTCATCCTCCAGCACCCAGATTGAGGCAAGTCACTACGCCACCACTAGGACTTAAAACGCATTGGGAATTGGACATTCCAAATTGGGGAGAAAAAATACAACGTCCCCCAAAATTGGATCACATTTCTAATTTGCAAGATATGATTTATGCCTTATGTAATCCCATATATGCGCTTTACAGATATAAATTCATAAATGCATCATATAAACCTCAGCCATCCTGCCATTTACACATGTGCTTTTAAGCCAAGAGTTCTGTGGAGGAGATGATGGGTTTTCGGTCACCCATTTATTCATGTTGTCATGCAACTTTTGTCCATGTGTAGTGCTTCACAAGAAGGATCAAAGATTTAGTCACAGAGTTAAAGACATTGGCTGAGCGAACCTAATCTGTGAATTAACAATGTGTATTAAATAAATACTTATATTTTTGATATTAAGCAGCTCATGATTTCCAGACACATGTATAACTGGGGTTTAACAAAGTTTATTACGCCTCATTTCTAAAGGCGAATAAATGAGAGAAAATGTGTTTGTTTTGTTACAGTGGGAATAAAACTAGCGCTCTGTCCCTTTATGAGAGCACATGCATGTTAAACAGTCTATGCTAAACGGAGAGAGATGATGAGACATTTGCACAGAGAGACATGGATTTTCAGTCCTATAGAATAAACTGTTGATTTTTTTTGTGTGCCAATATGTGGATTACAAATTTTCACCAACATGTTAAAATTAAAAATGTGTGGATTTTGTGCACTGTGAACCCGGGAATTTACGGGGATACTTAAAATGTTGCACAAGATGTTAAATCCCACTCCAAAATTCATTAAGTGGGGTTTTTTCCTGATATTTTCAACACATTGGTAATAGCTGCTGCTAAGACACTTGGAAAAGAGCGAGGACAGTGTTAGGAGAGTGAACTCAGTGTCTGCACGATCTACTGGGTGCACGCGACTGTGCATTGGTGCGTCCAGAATATTATGCATTTGCACATCTTTGCGAGATAAATACAGTGAGGGGGAAAAAAGTATTTGATCCCCTGATGGCTTTGTACGTTTGCCCACTGACAAAGAAATGATCAGTCTATCAGTTAGGTTAATTTGAATAGTGAGAGACAGAACAACAATAAAATCCAGAAAACCGCATGTCAAAAATGTTATAAATTGAATTGCATTTTAATGAGGGAAATAAGTATTCGACCCCTCTGCAAAACATGACTTAGTACTTGGTGGCAAAACCCTTGTTGGCAATCACAGAGGTCAGATGTTTCTTGTAGTTGGCCACCAGGTTTGCACACATCCCAGGAGGGATTTTGTCCCACTCCTCTTTGCAGATCTTCTCCAAGTCATTAAAGTTTCGAGGCTGAAGTTGGCGAACCCTACTCTTTTATGTGAAGTGTCCTGGGATTTTTAATCACCACAGAGTGTCAGTACATCAGTGTAACATGTCATCCAAAGGACAGTGCCTTTTTACAGTATAGTGTCCCCATCACTACACTGGGGCGTTAGGACCCACACAGACGCAGAGTGTCACCCCCTTCTGGCCTCACTAAAGGCTTATTTATAATTTTGTGTCAAACCTACGGCAGAGGCTCCGCTTAGTGGCCAACACGTTGGTTTGCATTTATAGTTCTGCGTTGATGTGTCTGCGTTGTTCGGCGAGTACACAGCCAAAATGCTAACAATATGTTTCCATAAATGAACAAAAGAAATTCAATGCAAGCAATGTAATTTCGGGATTTAAAACTATTTATTAAATTATCGTAGCATCAAAAATTAGTTCCAAATTACATATTATTTACTATATATGTTGGCTGCACTGCAGGCAGAAAATAAACGTGGAAATTACTGTATGCTTGCTCTTGAGTCGCTTCAGTAGCAAAAAAAATACATATTTTGGCATACATTTGATGTCAAAATGAATTAACTACTCGCCTGAATAACACAAAATGTGTGTTGTTTTAAATACTCTACATTACATATAGGCAATATAACCTACTCTTACCAGGTGCTTTTTAATTAACTGATAAATTATTTATTTACTGAACTCGTAGCCCCCTGTCAAACATACGGTCAACTCTTTGTGCCGATCGCAAAGAGAGTAAAACACAAAGCATACGATTTCACTTACACATCAAATTAATATCAAATAAAGACGTTTAAAAACAGCAGATGCTTCCGATTGAAAGAATTTCTTTAATTGTCCAAATACATGTGCGATAAGATGCACACATATTAAAATAATCTTGTGAAATGCGATGCTACCTCAGACATCCTTGTTATCATCCTCTGGTTAAGGTGGACCAATCACAGCTGTTGTGGTCTGCATTGGCGCGACGCAGTCACATTTTTTAAGAGGTGCATGGCAGGCTACGGCATAGGCTACTCCGTAACGGCCATAGCTACGCGTAATCTATTCTGAATGTTCGATGCAGAATTATAAATTGGTATCTAAAAGTTAACACTTCTTCCAGCAAGTATAAACCTTAACTCCTCTTCCAGCAGCAGCCTTATTTTTCCCCAAGAGTTCTCCCATCCATGTACTGACCAGGCTTAACCTGCTTAGCTTTAGTAGGCAACCAGTCTAGAGCTACAGGGTGATATGGCTGCTGGCACTCGGTGTCAATCAAACATGCACGCACTCAATCTCTTATCAGTCAACTTATATAATAACTTATCCCAATAACGTTTTGTGAGAACCCAGATTTAAATCAGAGATATACACTGATGAGCCAAATCATAATGACCACCTGCCTAATATGCTGTTGGTCCTCCGCGTGCCACCAAAACAGAGCCGACCCGCCAAGGCATGGAGTCTACAAGACCCTTGAAAGTGTTCTGTGGTATCTGGCACAATCATTTTTGAACTTACATCTCATGTGCACTTGTGGCCTCACAGAGACAGAAGAAGCTACTACAAGAGGTGGATGTATTCTGTTCAGTGTGTCTGTACATGTTGAACCAAACTTCTCGCTCCCTGGTGTCAATCATACATTTCGTATCAACAGCAGTGACCGCTTCAAACTTTCCCCTCTTCCTCAGGCCACGGAAATACTTCTAATGGGGTTCCTGATAGAGTAAATTCAGAGGGAAGGAAGAGATGTGCTTATACATATATACATATATATATATAAACACACACACATATATATATATATATATATATATATATATATATATATATATATATATATATATATATATATATATATATATATATATATATATAAACACACACACATATATATAAAAAATTTAATTATTATTTTTTTTCTGGTTATTATTGGGATTTTGGTTGAACAGTAAACTGCACCTGTGGTTTTATTCTTTTTGGAGTATTTTCACTAGGAAATAATAAGAATTATTAAAAAGGTATTATATAGGTGGATAGCTATATTATTTTATCATTTATAAATTGATTTTAAAATATTTCAGCCTGTTAAAAATAATATATTTTAGTATTGATTTGGTTTTAAATATGACCAGTTTCATTTCCCTATATATGTTTTCAGTGAATGAAAAAATGCAGCTTTTAGATTCTTTAAAAAACTTCCTTTTGATGTTCCACGTAAGAAAGTCAGTCATGCGTGTTTGGAACGCCATGAAAGAGAGTAAATTCTGACAGATGTCATTTTTTGTGTGAACTATTCCTTTAAGGAAATAGCTTCATAATTCCAGTGCACTGGAGCTCTCAGCAGAAACAGCAATGGCACAGAGCACAAGAACCTGGGCCAAGCTTTCTGTCTGAACCGTCCAAAAAGCTGCAGAGCCATCTGGCACCGCCTCACACACACTGGGTGAGTGGCAGCCACAAAAACACATGGGGGCCTCCGCCCACTCACCAAACACACCCATACACACACACACACACACACACACACACACACATTACAAAATATCAACATTTACCATACCAACATGCCAAACACTTAAAAATACACACTGATCCTGAGCCAAGCACCCAAATCTACTGACACAGACAGTTAATTTCAAAAATCCCTTTTCGCCAAACAAACGTGCCAAATGTGCACACACGGATCGTCAGCCAAGAACCATATTTACTCATACACATAAGAAAACCTCAGATGCACACAAGGCAACCTCCAAAAACCCACATTCACTAAACACACTTACTTTCTTTGCACATGGATTACAAGCCTATTAGCCACATCCACACACACACACCACAGAGAACACAAAACAATTGAACAGTATAAAAAAAGGCTTCACACTCTTTTAATAACCTGATTTGAACTGGACTCTTACTTGTTCTCATTGCTTGCATCATATCTGGGCATGGGATCTATATCGTTACTGTTCACATCATAACTGGCCTCATTATCCTGCAGACAGATCAAAAGAGAGAAAGAAAAAGCTGTAAGAACATAATCAAATGTGGATTTGCCCATCCATTACGAACACGTCTCCTATCACGACATGAGGAGTGCATATATATATATATATATATAAAATGTATATCCTCCTGAGACCAGAGCTGTGTGCATTTTCCATTTTGATTTGTAACAAGTAGCATCTAATAAATATGAAAAAAAGAATTATAATTTTAGAGTAAATAGTTTTCGTAAAAATCGATGTCCTCATATTGGGACAACGGGACTAAGTTGTGAAATTTTAAATAATATCAAGCTATAGAAAGTCATGTTTTTAAGATGTTACAGACATAACATCTGATTTCCTGTAAACCTGCTTTGGAAGAGTGTGTATTGGAAAAAGCACAAGTAAAAAACTATACAAATAAAAATGATTTAACTTGATTTGACTTGTTACAATGCTTTTTTTCTACTTTGGCAACAAAATCTCAATGTTTTCTCTTTGCACCATCAAACAAACAAGTGAAACAAGAATCTATGAACGGATTATTATTGTCCCATGTCTGCCAAACAGGTTGAGAGGTCCAAACATTATCTGCAGCCTGAACTTGTGGTCGGATGTTAGGAGTGAATACACTTGGCTGCATAGGAATTATATAGAATGCTCCCTGCTCTCTATTTAGTGAA
Organism: Moxostoma hubbsi; assembly: GCA_032164185.1. Classification (NCBI taxonomy): domain Eukaryota; kingdom Metazoa; phylum Chordata; class Actinopteri; order Cypriniformes; family Catostomidae; genus Moxostoma; species Moxostoma hubbsi. Next base: position 12,755,062 of record JAVLUX010000046.1, read on the forward strand.
GAACTTAACCTCCAGTGTGCTGTATGTCAGCACTGGTCTCAGAACAGTTCTAAACTTATTTTCATCCCAACTCCATATAAAGCCTCTGAAAGCAACATTTTTCAGCTTTTTGATGAACCCATTGATTTCTCAGTGTGAAAATGCACAGAAAATACAGGATTTCTAAGGAAAAAAAGGTCAAGGTGTTTAACAGCATGCCATTTCACAATAACAATTTTCAAAATGGCATATCAAATGAAACAAGAGACTCTAATCTACACTCAAACAGGTTGCAATGTTAAAACTTAATTAGGTTTCTTACCAGATGTAGTTATATGTATGTTGCCATTTCTCCCAAAGACAAATTCCGCTGTGATCAGCAGCATGTTGTTTTGTCACATGACTGGATGTGTCAAAAGTTTAACCCATTACTGATAGCCCAGTGATCAGTCAGTTTCAATGAAATTAAATGATGCATGGCATATAGCGAAGACAAAACACAATGTCCGCACAGAAGGATGCAGGGTCGCACGTGGATATACAGTATATAAAAATCACATTATTTTTCATAGTTAATAGCAGATTTCGAAAGTGCTTATATTTTACTCTATATACTCTAATATACTTTCCTGTCAAAATGCGTTTAGTTCTTTTCTAGAAAAGAAAATAGAACAATATGTAACAATAAAGTTTTATTAACATTTTTCAAACAAAGTATTCCTGAATACATAAAGACAAAAGTGCACTAAAATAGCACCAATTCAAGTCACATTAAACCTTTTCCCAAGTTTGAATGGGAGGTTGACTAATTAAAAGAACTAATCCTCATAGGTTGATTTTAAAATCTCTTAATCGCTCATCCTTCACAATATTCATCATGGCTGCTACTTTGCTATAGTAAAGTGGCATTCACTTGATTTGTGCCGTTTTGAACTCCACATGAAAAGTGCTTGCAGATAATGTCTTGTTTTGCTTTGTACGCTGTCTCGGTGCACATAAATTATACTTATTCCAAACTGTCCAGTATGACGGAAGTGCAACACGGCGCCAGAGAAACATTGATGCTTCACTCCAGCGAGCTTTTCACAACTCCCTTCATGGTTTTGTCTAAAATATTAAGAGGTCCTTTCTCCATCACTTGATCATTGACATGGAATCACTGTTGAGTGTTTTTTTTGGTGTATGCTTCAGTGTAATGACCCCAGACACATCGCCAAGGTTCCGCCCTATTTCAACCAATGTTAAGAACTCAAAATCGCAATTAGTGAAGATTAACATATGCCACTACGCGTGAAATACCTGCAGGTTTGCGGGTGTTTATTTAAAATCATTAATGTATTAAGAAAATTTGGATGAATCAAAACTGGATTAATGCAAAAATAATGGATTCATTACCAAGATGATAACTGGACACCACTTGCTGAATTAAACCATGCTTGACATGTTTAGTGTTGCCAAAATTGTGCTATAGTGTGTTACTATGGCCTCGTTTACATCAGGTATTGAGATGTGTTATTGGGCAACGTTTGAAATGTGACAACATTAAGACCAGGTGTAAGCAGGGTCTAAAACCCTTTGAGGTTTGTTCGCAAAACCCATGTGACCATATTTGGCTCATCGCGTAAGCATTAATCTGTTCGAATGCTTTCGAACTGCAGTGAAGCACCACCTACTCACCTGTCAATCAACAAATGCACTAAAACATGAGTTTAAACTTCCCTGGTTTTGTGCGGTTTTGAAAGGAAATAACCATCTGATCTGAAAAATTGCAAACTACTTCAGTGTGTCTGATGTCAACATGCAGGGATACTGATGAAAAACATGCACCTCTGAAGCTCAGTTAACACCACTGTAATAACAGAATTCTTATTTAAACAGCATGTTTGTGTTTAAAATAAATACAAGTCAAATTGGGAGAAATGCGGTGCGTCATTTTTTATGTTTTTCGTCTTTTACTTTTTAGCTTTATCATGCACTAATACACTGATGTAATGATTGATGTACGTGGTACTAGGTACTAGGTGATGTCTCACACCTGACCACTTGTGATTGGATCTCCAGATATTCCGAATGCATAGCCACGCATGCACTTACATAGTTCTGTATGAGGTCTGGGTGATTCCTCTCAATCCCGTCATCCAGAATGGTGACCACCACATCCTTCCCTGTGTAGCCTCTCTTCCAAGCACCCACGATATTCATGTCAGACTGACAGTTATGGATGTTATCATTACAGTGCTGTAAAACACACAGAAGAGGAGGAAATTAGAAAACTAGAACAAATTAGGGGCTGTTCACACATAGCGTGTTATAGCATTCCATGTGCGCTATTTTCTTTACCGATGCATGTACATAAGCTCACTGTGACTTTGCCAAGTATGATGTGTTTCTGAATCAATATCTTTTGTTCGTCCTCGAACAACATTTCTGTCAAAGACCCCTATCCTAAACCTATCCTAAAATTACATTTTGGGAGGTTTTTTGAGCAAGATAATGAGATTGACACACAACATAGGCATCAGGATTTGAACCTGTGCTTTCAACATGAGTGCCAAGACTCAATGTGTGTAGAGCACACGTATTAACCACTAGGCTATAGCTCTGGGGGGTTTTGTTTTTTGGTAATATTCTGGGTATTATGAGCTAAAGAATTTTACCCTAGGGGCATCAACACCATTACTACAATATATGCCTTTGAGTAGCAGAGAGAAGTTCACCACATGGAACCAAAATCTAATGTTGGAATTAGACTCCATCCTGGAAAGTCAAGTTTATTTGTTCCCAAAGTACAACTACCAGGTCAACAAAAGAAACCTGAGCCAAGAAGATGCATTCTGGTCAAAATATTGATGTTATCTGAGCCATACTAACCATTGACAGAGCTGAAACAGCTCATTACAGAACAAATGCATCGTTCACTCCAAGTTCCACACTTCATGACTCAAGGTTTCAATCGAACCAGAGCGCAATCTTTTGTGCATTTTGGCTAAATTTCAGGTTGTTTTCCATGCAAGTCATTGAAAAGCAAGGATGTCTTCACATTCTCTTAAGTGCTATTAACTGTCGTGTGCCAAAGAACATGACAGCTATGAAAAGAACAACCTTTTTGCACAATTACTACACAGAAAATGTCTCCACTAGACAGCAGGTTAGAGAAGACGCTGTAAAGTTCAATGTATCTCTGTGGGTGGCGTTCACATGTATAAATTCGGTTAATCTGGTGTGACAGGCATTGCTTTTCCTTGAGATTTTGGTCATCCTTGAGCAAGAGTCAAGCTGACAAATTAGCAGGGCTAATGCTTTAGTTAAAAACACGCAAGCTTTGCTACCTGGCATTATGTTTTAGTAAAAAAAAGACAGAAGATTAATTTGGTGCTTTTGATGGGAGAGAAAGAAAACAGTCTTTATAGTCTGGTTATAGAGTAAAAATCGATCTTGGGATTTAAGGATCGATATTGGTAATGCATCGGAAAATGTATATTTTTACCCAGTTCTATTGTCAGTGCTCCTTACAAAGATATTGCCATGCTGTTTTGTTGTTTGATGCTTTCTAGAATTCCTGGCAAAATGTTGCGCCAAACCTATCATTTTAGTCTTTTCCGGTGCTTTTCTCCGTTTGCAATTTATTAAACAAATTTGAAAGCTGTTAGTTTGGTATACTCACTATGTACCACATACTGCTCCATTTAGCATCGTTGAAGTAAATGGAACTGGACTGGGCTGTACTGGACTGTCTTGGACCAGGATATGAGGATTTATAATCTCGCTTTGTTCTCCTCTTCACTACCTGTTGTTGGACCCACTCCACCTGAGAGAGAGAATGAGATGAGAAACACAGTTCTTTAAGAATATTCTGGATTCAACACAAGTTAAGCTCAACTGACAGCATTTGTGGCATAACATTGATTTCCACAAAGCACAAATCTGGGTCACAGTGAGGCACTTACAATGAAAGTGAAAGGGGATCAAACCGTAAACGTTAAAATACTCCCTTTTCAAAAGTAAAGCTACGACACGTAAAAAATATGCATGTTAACATGATTTTAGTGTGACAAAATTGCTTACTGTCATAATAAAGAAGCACTGTAAACCCTAAAATAACTGTGAAAACTTACATTTAAACATCTTAACAGATCAAACATACACGACTTTTAACAGAGGAATTCATTTGCTTTTATAAAACTATACGTACACATTTCTGCCTTTAAACTCTCTAAAAATTGGTCACATTCACTTTCATTGTAAGTGCCTCACTGTATCCTCAGTTTTTGATTTTTAAAAAGAAAAGGTGGGATGAATCGAAATAATTTTAATATTATAAGATATTTTGCTAAATTTCTTCAAATGTGTTCTGGTGAAGAAAGTCATACACACATATCATGTCACACATATCACATATAATTATAAAATCCCTTTAACATTCATTCTCTGAGAGGGCCTGGTTAGCTCAGCGAGTATTGATGCTGAATACCACCCCTGGAGTTGCAAGTTCAAATCCAGGGCATGCTGAGTGACTCCAGTCAGGTCTCCTAAGCAACCAAATTGGCCCGGTTGCTAGTGAGGGTAAAGTCACATGGGGTGACCTCCTTGTGGTCACGATTAGTGGTTCTCACTCTCAATCGACCACGTGGTATGTTGTGCGTGGATCACAGAGAGTAGCATGATTCTCCACATGCTGCGAGTTTCCGCGGTGTCATGCAAAGCAAGCTACGTGATAAGACTGACGGTCTCAGAAGCGGAGGCAACTTGATTGAGGTGAGTAAATGTGACACCACAATGACCTAGTACGTAGTGGGAATTGGGCAGAAAAAGGGGATTCAAAAATAAAAAAAAACTTTCATTCTCTGAGGCATTTATCCAACTAGATAAATGATGGTTAGAAAATTGGCCTGAAAAATCGATTCCATAAAATATGTCCCAAGTCATATTTTACCCTGAAATAAAATTACATTTAGCATACAAACATTCAACATATTTTTAAACCATATGGCAATTATGCACACCAATTCTCATTACTATAATGTGATGTTTTTGTTTGTAATTCTCATTCTTAATGATGATTCAGTAATACAGTTATGAAAATGACCTTGTTTTTTTTTGTTGTTGCATAAATTAAAGTACAACAAATACTAACATGATGTTTACATACTTTACAATACAATTTAAATAGTATTTTCACATTATGGGTCAATGAAATTCTGGGACAAAATGTGCTGAATTCTCATGAATATAATGTCCTGAAAAAAATCTAACAGTGCAAAAAACATAAAAATCTAAAAAAATAAAATTACAAAAAATATTTATGCAAATTATTTTTTTTGACTGGCTTCATGAGCCTCATCCTCGTGTTGTAAGGGATCTCAACTATTTAGCTCAAGATCATATTCGACTGAACGCACAAGGAAATCATAAAAAATTGTTGTTGTTGTTGTGTTTCAAGTTAAAAACTGAACACAAATCAGCTCTGTAAGAATTTTGAATGCCCACTATTGTGAACAGGCAAAGCAATGTGATAACCCAACCCAAAGTTATTGATGAACACAGAATTTACAGGTCACAATTTCAAAGCGCAGTCTTTGAGTGCATCTATCTACCTGCTTTGCATTGTGCAACAGTTGTTTTGGATGCACTTTCAATTCTATTCATTGATGAATAAGAAGTCAGGAGTCCATATAGACCATAGAACACACAGGTGTGGGGTTGTCATAGTGACAAGCCTGACCTTTGGCTCCATGGAGATGAAGCTGTGTGTGCCTCTGCTGGAAAGCGTCGACCTTTTTATCGTCCGGCTGTGGAAAAAATGGTAGTAGTCCTTCAGATCACCGATCTACAGGAACAACACACAAAAATGGAATTTCCTGTGTTACAAAGCAAGCACAACAAAACAACTACACTGTGCTGCTGTAAGAACACAAAACAATGCAACTAGAAACAGACAGATAATCAGTATGATTTATTTAACGGATTACCAACATGATCACACGGGACCTTTTGTCCCATGCCCAAGCTTGAGGGGGGAGCCCGGCCGGACTGGAAGGGGGCCCACAGAAATGCTGTTCCATATTATAAACTGCATATAAGCATGTTCAGCAAGACACATGGATATAAACATGGAGAAAGCGCACAATAGTGAAAGCAAAAGCCGGCGGACAGCACCCCAATACACCTGGAAAACTATGCACAGATGTGCCAATATGCCCAACAACTCTTGTAGCGTTGGCCACTGGGGGCAGTGTTAAAAAATTCGGTAGGCACAGACCAATTTTAGCTAAAGTCAACCTACTATTTCTGATTTCACTGCGAGCTCAGTCTGATAACCGTTTCTTTAATATCAGGTTTGCCAATAAAGTTAGACAGAGGACAAAACAAATATATAAGGGATGCACTGATATGGAAATTCTGGCCAATACGATAATTCAGTGAATTCAGAAATGTTACATTCTTAATGTCCAACAAAAAAAAAACATAATGACCCTGCGATTTAAAATTAATTTGATGAGTGAGCTACTTCTATAAATACAGTGCAATGCACTTGATTCCAACCTGTAAAAAGACCACCGATACATTGTGCATCCTTAACAAAGATGACCTTAAACAGTGGAAGACAAATTGCGTAAAGCCTTATATTCCAAAATACCTTAAATTTGAAGTTACATTAATTAATTAGAGGCTTGGACAAATAGGTTGCCAATAAAATGGGTTAAATTAATTATTTGTTAACAATGTGCCATACTGGCTTTGTAAAACAGGCTGTTCACCTTCAGAGATTAGAGAGTGATTTAGTGAATAAGTCATAAAATGGTAATTTAAAAAAAAGTAGGTTATCGGACACTTAAACATAAAAAATAATCAGCCTCGGTCAGTCAAAAAAAATAATATTGGTCAATCTCTAAAAATCAACAGATTCCGAAACGAATCGACTTGTTATTGCAATACGAACTGTGATGTCGTACGTAGCAAAAAACAGAGTAAAATAGGGCAGTTATGTCTTGGAAACTATGATACTGGTATAAATACAACAATAATATTCAAGTCGAAATGGGCACATTAAATATCTGATAGACTAGAAGATCGGTTACTCTATCACTTTCCACTCAACAGATTCACATGTCAAGTGCAAAAACACCGGGCAGCCATGACACATTCTCCATAGACTACTGTACTCTATAGGGAAACATAAGCCTGCCATAAAAAACAATGACTCTTGAAGCTAAAGATAAGCCTAATCAGTTCACCGACAAAATCGTAGTGGGCTATGAACAGCACATTGGTTTGTTGCAGTTTCTAGCAACTACTCAAAAACATAAAACCCACGTAGGGAACACTTATAAACTGGATTCAAAGTTTTTTTAATTAGGAGCATCTAATAACTTCCTTTGGTTCCTATACACACACTCAACTGGCTCCTGGGCTAACGTTCCATTCTTATGATATCATGCATGAGTAAAGACTATGAGACCAAAATCATACAGCTGATTCCCACAGGAGGACATGAGTTTGAGAAGTTGTGAAGGTCAGTATAGCTTTCATAATTAGTTATATTGGATATGGCACCATGTGGTTGAGCAGGAACCTGAGAAGAATCGTTTTAGCCAGTGTAAAAAGAACAGACGTATGATAAGAGAACACATTGTAAAATCATTGCATGATCCTGGCAGCAGTAAAATCTCTAACATATGGGCTTGATTCAGTCCAGTGTATAGTTTAAGGCTCCACTATAAACATACATTTGATTTAGACAGTACCTATTATTTGTTTAAATGCAGCAGCATCTTTGCAGCAAACTGCTCGCTAATACCTAATTAATGAAAACTATGATTGATTATGTAAATCATCAAAAGCTCTTTTAAATGCTTGTTCAATTTACTTAATTAAAATGAATCAAAGCAACACATTTCTAGAACATTGTTCATACTCTTATCCATATAAATTTGTAAAACGGAAGTTTATTTAATACTTGGGATTAAATAAACATGAATACGTAACCCCAGTTCTCTGAAACATCGAGTGGAGAGATCCACCTATGGGAAGGGCATCCGTACCTGACCTCTGCAGAAGCATCCAATTGCACCAAGTCTGGCTAGACAGACAGAAGCACGTGGCCTATGCTTTTATATTCGCTTCTCGTGCAGCAAGCGGGGCAAGCTTGGTGGATCTCTCCACTCGTGTTCGAGATCCACCTATGGGAGACATGGACAGCTCCCAGATTGCACAATACACTCACACTGAGGTCCTGCAAGCCAGTTAAGGGAACGGTCGCCCCAAGGAGGCGGTGCTTGACATGTCCCATAATAACACACATGGCAACCCTGAAGCACACAAGTGAGAACTGTGTACAGGTAGAGCATAAGTAACATGTTAGTGGCACAAACATAAAAATCAGCCCAGCAGCATACAGTAAAGACAACACCAGGCAGGAATGTTAATGCATGCTTGGTGACATGAATGTGCATAGCCAACCGGCCCATTACCCCTTTTTCTTACTTTCTATATATGAAGAAAAGGATCTAACAGGGGAGGGGCTATGAAGAATCCACCCCCAAGACAGAATGAGCTACCGGGGTTCTGGAAACATCCAGCCAGTAGAAACGTACAAAAGTATGGGGAGAAGCCCAGCTAGCAGCAGAACAGATGTCCTGCAATGAAACTCTCCTGAACAGAGCCCAAGAGGCGGCCATGGCCCTCGTGGAGTGGGCTCTGATGGCTTTTGTAGGCAGCACTCCCCTAGATTCATAAGCCAAAATTATAGTTTCCACAAGCCAATGCGAGAGGCGTTGCTTAGAAATGTGATTCCCCGAGTGAGGGGGGGGCAAGAGATAAAGAGCTGATTACTCTTCCAAAAAGCACTGGTCCTATCCAAGTAGGCCCACAGGGCACGGACCGGACACAGACCATCCAGACTCTGATCCTCCGCAGATGAAAAAGGAGGAGGGTGAAAAGCGGAAAGCTCCATTACCTCACACGAGAATGCTGGGGAGCATTTTGGCATAAAGGCCGGGTTAGGCTTAAGGAAAACCTTATCTCCACTAAGAGAGAATTTAGTGCACGAGGAATGAACAGAGAGTGCCTGCAGGTCACTGACACGTTTAGCTGATGCTACGGCCAGGAGCAACGCTGTCTTGAAAGACAGCAATTTTAGAGAAATGCTTCCCAAGGGCTCAAAAAGGCGGGTGACAAAAAGCCTCCAGCTCCATGGAGAGGTCCCACTCAGGAACAGTTCTCCTAGTAACTGGGAGAGAACGGCGGGCACCTTTCATAAATCTACGAATGAGGGGGTGCTGCCCTGCCGTTGAGCCATCAAACCCAAAATGACAAGCGGAAATAGCTGCCAGGTAGACCTTAATAATGGAAAAAGACCTGCCTTTATCCATAAGGTCTTGTAATAAACACAAAATATCAGAGACTGAACACTGATATGATGTGGAACCACGCCCATCATACCACCCTTCAAACACTTGCCACATACAGTCATATAGGGGCCTTGTGGAGGAGGCCCTAGCATTCTGTATAGTGGCAACTACCCATGGGGGAAGCCCCATCGAGCTTAAATTTGTCCCCTCTGTGTGTGTGAGAGAGAGAGAGAGAGAGCGAGAGTGAGCATGTGCGTGTGTGTGAGAGAGAGAGAGAGAGAGAGAGAGAGAGAGAGAGTGTGAGTGTGAGCGTGTGCATGTGTGAGAGAGAGAGAGAAGTCAGATTGGATTCTTACCAAATTTTAGAACATCAGACCATATCTTCACCCTCCATACCCTGATTGACAAATACATCAACCAAAACAAAACCAAAATATTTGCTTGCTTTGTAGATTTCCAGAAGGCCTTTGATTCGATTTGGCATGAAGGCCTTCTTTCTAAACTTCCAGAATCAGGTATCGGGGGCAAAACATACAAAATTATAAAAACAATGTACTCAAACAATAAATGTGCAAATCAAAATTGGCAATAAACAAACGGAGTTCTTCACTCAAGGGCGGGGTGTGAGACAGGGCTGCCCACTATCACCGACCCTCTTCAATATACAGGTGAAACTCGAAAAATTAGAATATCGTGCAAAAGTTCATTAATTTCAGTAATTCAACTTAAAAGGTGAAACTTATATATTATATAGACTCATTACAAGCAAAGTAAGATATTTCAAGCCTTTATTTGATATAATTTTTATGATTATGGCTTACAGCTTATGAAAACCCCAAATTCAGAATCTCAGAAAATTAGAATATTGTGAAAAGATTCAGTATTGTAGGCTCAAAGTGTCACACTCTAAACAGCTAATTAATCCAAAACACCTGCAAAGGGTTCCTGAGCCTTTAAATGGTCTCTCAGTCTGGTTCAGTTGAATTCACAATCATGGGGAAGACTGCTGACCTGACAGTTGTGCAGAAAACCATCATTGACACCCTCCACAAGGAGGGAAAGCCTCAAAAGGTAATTGCAAAAGAAGTTGGATGTTCTCAAAGTGCTGTATCAAAGCACATTAATAGAAAGTTAAGTGGAAGGGAAAAGTGTGGAAGAAAAAGGTGCACCAGCAGCAGGGATGACCGTAGCCTGGAGAGGATTGTCAGGAAAAGGCCATTCAAATGTGTGGGGGAGTTTCACAAGGAGTGGACTGAGGCTGGAGTTACTGCATCAAGAGCCACCACACACAGACGGGTCCTGGACATGGGCTTCAAATGTCGTATTCCTCTTGTCAAGCCGCTCCTGAACAACAAACAACATCAGAAGCGTCTCAAGCGCTCTCAAATTCCAAATTTGAGAGCAAATTTTGCATCTCATTTGGAAACCAAGGTCCCAGAATCTGGAGGAAGAATGGAGAGGCACACAATCCAAGATGCTTGAAGTCCAGTGTTAAGTTTCCACAGTCTGTGTTGGTTTGGGGAGCCATGTCATCGGCTGGTGTTGGTCCACTGTGCTTTATTAAGTCCAGAGTCAACGCAGCCGTCTACCGGGACATTTTAGAGCACTTCATGCTTCCTTCAGCAGACAAGCTTTATGGAGATGCTGACTTCATTTTCCAGCAGGACTTGGCACCTGCCCACACTGCCAAAAGTACCAAAACCTGGTTCAATGACCATGGTATTACTGTGCTTGATTGGCCAGCAAACTCGCCTGACCTGAACCCCATAGAGAATCTATGGGGCATTGCCAAGAGAAAGATGAGAGACATGAGACCAAACAATGCAGAAGAGCTGAAGGCCGCTATTGAAGCATCTTGGTCTTCCATAACACCTCAGCAGTGCCACAGGCTGATAGCATCCATGCCACGCCGCATTGAGGCAGTAATTAATGCAAAAGGGGCCCAAACCAAGTACTGAGTACATATGCATGATTATACTTTTCAGAGGGCCGACATTTCTGTATTTAAAATCCTTTTTTTCTATTGATTTCATGTAATATTCTAATTTTCTGAGATTCTGAATTTGGGGTTTTCATAAGCTGTAAGCCATAATCATAAAAATTATATCAAATAAAGGCTTGAAATATCTTACTTTGCTTGTAATGAGTCTATATAATATATTAGTTTCACCTTTTAAGTTGAATTACTGAAATTAATGAACTTTTGCACGATATTCTAATTTTTCGAGTTTCACCTGTATACATTAATGAATTGGCAAAACTACTAGAACAATCCGCAGCTCCTGGCCTCACACTACATGACTCCAGTATAAAGTTCCTCCTGTATGCAGATGATCTGGTCCTGCGGTCTCCAGCAGAAGAGGGTCTACAGCAGAACCTGGACATCCTGCATCAGTTCTGTCAGACCTGGGCCCTGACGATCAACACAACTAAAACAAAAATACTAACATTCCAGAAAAGACCCAGATGTCACGGAAAGAGCCACAATTTCACCCTTGGTATGAACAAAATTGATCATGCCACAAACTACACTTACCTTGGGTTGAAATTCAGTGCAAACGGAAACCTCAACTTGGCCGTGAATGAACTGAAAGAGAAAGCAAGAAGGGCTTTCTATGCCATTAAAAAATCTATCCAATCTGAAATACCAATTAGAATCTGGCTCAAAATATTCCAATCAGTCATAGAACCAATTGCACCATATGGCAGCGAAGTTTGGGGTCCTCTCCTAAATCACCAATTTGACAAATGGGACAAAAATCCATTCAAAAAGAGTTCTGTAAGAGTATCCTGAGAGTACAGAGGAACACACCGAACAATGCATGCAGGGCAGAATTAGGCCAATAACCTCTATTAATCCACATTGAGAAAAGAGCCATTAAATTCTGGAAACATCTAAAACTGAGTGATCCCAACTTTTATCATTTTAAAGCCCTTAAAATCCATGAAATGAACGCTGAGAAGAGTCCCATCATTCAGCTGGTCCTGAGACTCCACAAACAGACTAACAATAATCAGCCTCAGGACACGGACACCCTCATCCACACAATCCGGCCCAAACACATGATAAAAGCACAACAAGAGAATTACCTGACCTATTGGACTGAATC
>JAVLUX010000046.1:12772500-12787500 GCA_032164185.1 Moxostoma hubbsi
TACAAGCTCCGAGAAAGATGGCGGACAGTAACTTTTGACTCATTCCAAAGGACTAATACTCGTATTAGATTTCAAAATCTTGTAGAATTCCTGGAAACTCAGGCTGAGATTTTACTTCATCCTGTCTTTGGAGATATCAAAGATTCTTCTCCTGTTAAAGGCTCAGTTCTAAAACCCAGAACAATCAGCTTGAGGACATCTAAAAGGGGCAGTAGCTTTGTTACTACGGTGACACGACCTGATGATCAGACATGCAAAGAAGCATCTAAAGCGCAGCTGCAAGCTAATACTCATGCTGCTATTCTGACCTCATGTTGTTACTGCCAAGGTAAACATGCATTAAATGACTGCATAAAATTGAAATTAGTGTCCCAAGATAAAAAGGTTGAATATCTCAAAAGGAATGGTCACTGTTTCAGATGCTTGAAAAAGGGTCACATGAGCAAAGATTGCAATAAGAAAATGGTTTGCCAGATATGTCAACGAAAACATCCTACACTGCTCCATATCGACAATTTAAAGAAACAGATTTTACCTATACCGAATTTCTCAGAACCGAAAGAAGAAACGCCGGTCAATAGTGCACTAGTGTCAGCTGATCATGCAACAGGGGCCAGTAAGGAATGTGAACTAGCAATCATGCCAGTCCAAGTTAAAGTTGCTAAAAGCAATAAAACCATTATAACCTACGCCTTTCCCAGGCAGTTCAGCGACGTTCTGCACTGAGAACCTTATGAATCAGTTGAATGCCAAAGGACGCAGAACTGAAATTCTTCTGCGTACGATGGGGCAGGAGAGACCTGTTAAGAGCTATGAGCTCACAGGTCTAGAAGTAAGCAGTATAGATGGAGATTATATATATATATATATATATATATATATATATATATATATATATATAGACCTTCCAAAAGTATATACCCACCCAAAGATTCCTGTGTCAAAAGAAAACCTACTCACTCACCATGATCTTGAAAAATGGCCTTATCTGAAAGAAGTCAAACTGAAAAGAATCAACGCTAACATTGAGATCTTGATTGGAATTAACGTTCCAAAAGCAATGGAACCGTGGAAAATAGTGAACAGTCAAGGAAATGGGCCATATGCGATCAAGACTGTTCTAGGATGGGTGGTTAATGGACCACTTCATTCCTTTTCTTCAAAGGATGAAACTGGATTAATGTCAGTGATGGCCAATCGCATCTCTATGGAGAATCTTAAAGATCTGATTATCAGCCAATATCATCATGACTTTGCTGAAAAGGATTGAGGAAAGTAGAGAAATGTCAGCCGAAGACAAAAGGTTCATGAATATAGTAACGACTTCAGTAGAACTTAAAAATGGGCATTACCATCTACCTTTTCGTGATAAAGATGTAACCTTGCCTAACAACTATGATCTGACAGCACAACGTACACTAAACCTTGCTAAAAGATTCAAGAAGGATTCTGCTTATGCAAATGAGTACAGTGTGTTCATGGAGGACGTGCTAAGAAAAGGATATGCAGAAAAGGTGCCACAAGAGCAACTCCAAAGGAATGACGGTCAGGTATGGTACATACCACATCATGGGGTGTACCACAAGAAGAAGGGGAAACTTCGAGTTGTTTTTGATTGTTGTTCTTCATTCAAAGGCCATTCTCTTAATTCCAAACTACTTCAAGGTCCTGATCTGCTCAACCCTCTACTGGGTGTCTTGCTTGGATTCAGAAATGAAAAAAATTCAATAATGGCTGACATTGAAGCAATGTACTATCAGGTACGAGTTCAAAATCATCATCATGACTTTCTTCGATTCCTGTGGTGGCCACAAGGGGATGTTGACCAGCCACTAGAAGTCTACAGGATGAATGTTCATCTTTTTGGTGCGGTATCATCTCCAAGCATTGCAAATTTCACCTTAAAGCAAACGGGAATTGATAATTCTGAACGGTACAGCTCACAATTAATTGACACAATTAATCAAAGTTTTTACGTCGATGATTGTCTCAAGTCTGTGGCTTCTGAGAAAGAAGCTATCAAGCTCATTGAATACCTCAGGGAAGCATGCACCCTAGGAGGATTTACTTTACGTAAATGGGTGAGCAATAGCTCTAAAGTCCTTCAGACCATTCCAGAATGTTACAGAGCCCCTCTTGTGAAACAGCTGGACTTGGACAGAGAAAAACTTCCTCTTGAGAGGGCACTCGGAATCCAGTGGAATATCCAAAAGGACGTCTTTACTTTCCAGGTAACCATTAAGAACAGAACTCCCACTAGATGAACAATCCTTTCTATAGTCAATTCCATCTATGATCCACTAGGTTTCATTTCCCCTTTTGTTCTCAAGGCCAAGCAAATCCTGCAAAGACTCTGCCATGAGAAATATGGGTTGGATGAAATAATCCCAGATGGAATTATGAGGCCATGGCAGCGATGGCTCACAGAGTTAGACCATCTGAGCAGATTTGAAGTGGACAGGTGCATGAAGCCCGAGAACTTTGGTGTTGTAAAGACTGCTGAACTACACCATTTTTGTGACGCAAGCGAGCTAGGATATGGGACAGTAAGTTACCTCAAACTTACAAATAGTGTCAAAAATGTTCATGTCACATTTGTACTGGGAAAAGCCAGAGTAGTCCCACCTAAACGGATAACTATTCCGAGACTTGAGCTTGCAGCCGCAACCCTTGCTGTGAAGGTGGACAGAATGTTGCAAAAGGAACTTCATATGGAACTGGAAGATTCTACCTTTTGGACAGACAGTACAGTAGTACTGAAGTACATCCATAATCAAACAAAACAATTTCATACTTATGTTGCCAATAGAATTGCAGTGATACATAACCTCTCACAAGTACATCAGTGGAGGTATGTATGTTCTGGAGACAACCCTGCAGATGACAGCTCACGTGGTTTACAAATAGAATCCCTCCTGAATTCCACAAGGTGGCTGAACGGACCTTACTTCCTGTCAAAGGAGAAATCTGAATGGCCTGAAGTGCCAGAAGATCTCCATTACATCTCATCAAATGATACAGAAGTAAAAAGAGAACTCTCTACTAACTACTTGAACCTGAAGAACGACGCAGTTACTAGAATAATTGAGTATTATTCTTCATGGAGGAAACTATTGAGAGCTATTGCATGGTGGCTAAGACTCAAAGGACTCTTGATGCATCGAAATCAGAAAGACAAAGGTCATAGTATAGATTCCAAGTGGAAAGTGGAGCAACAAGGATTAACTCCAGAGGATTTGGACGAAGCAGAGAAGTCCGTCATTCGCTATGAACAACAGCGTTACTTCGACTCAGAGTTAACACTCCTGAGAGAAGACAAACTCATCAAATCAAATAGCTCCATATACAAACTGGATCCAATCATTGATGAAGGCATTTTGAGGATTGGAGGAAGACTAAGTAAAGCAGCCATGCCGGTGAGTCTAAAGAACCCAATCATCCTACCCAAAGACTCACATATGTCCAAACTGATCCTGCGTGATATACATCAAAAAGTTGGACACTCAGGAAGAAATCACATGCTTTCAAGACTGGGTCAGAAGTTCTGGATACCATCAGCAAACTCCTCTGCAAGAAAGATAATAAAATCTTGTGTCTTTTGCAGACAAATGTAAGCTAAAGTTGGAGAACAAAAAATTCCAGAGGAACATGTCGCTCCTGATCTTCCACCTTTCTCACATGTGGGTATTGACTACTTTGGACCTATTGAAGTCAAATGAGGTCGTTCTCATGTAAAAAGATGTGGGGTGATATTTACCTGCCTGGCGAGCCGAGCAATACATCTCGAAGTAGCAAGCACACTAGACACGAACTCTTGCATCAATGCTATTCGACGGTTTTTATGTCGGAGGGGACCAGTACTGACCATCAGGACTGATCGCAGCACCAATTTTGTGTGCGCCCAGAAGGAATTAGAGACCACCTTGAACCAGATGGACCATCACAAAATTCAAGAAACTTTGCTGAGCAATCATGTCAAGTGGACCTTTTAATCCTCCATTTGCAGCCCACTTCGGAGGAGTGTGGGAGAGATTAATCAAACTAGTTAAGAAAATACTGCTCTCTGTCCTGAAACAACAGACACTGGATGATGATCTGTTACAAACAACTTTGTGTGAAGTTGAGTGTATTATCAATGACAGGCCCATCACAACTGTATCAGGTGACCCAAATGATCTTGAACCCCTAACACCAAATCACCTTCTGCAGTTGAAATCCAAACCCCTCTTGCCACCTGGACTCTTCAACAGGGATGACTTGTACGCTAGAAAGCGATGGAAACAAGTGCAGTACCCCGCAGACCTTTTCTGGCAACGACGGACAACTGAATATCTTTCATTGATGCAGCAACGACAAAAGTGGACCAATCCCAAGAGAAACTTCCAGGTAGATGACATAGTAGTCATAGTAGGCCCCACAGCACCAAGGAACTCGTGGCCCTTAGGTCGTGTGATGAAGACCCTGCCGGGGCCCAAAGGTCTTGTCCGCAGTGTCTTGGTGAAGACTAAAACCTCTGTTCTTCAAAGACCCATCACCAAACTCTGTTTGCTTCTGGAAGCTGACAAGTCAGCTTGAGGGATTCCTATTTGCACGCTTTCATTTATCCTGACAAACCTACATATATCATTGCGTGCTCACACATCAGTACATATACTCACATACATAGACTTTTCAAATTCGCACCACATATACACTCAAAATCTGCACATACATGGACTTCTCATCTGTCGCACCACATTTACACCGGTTGGACTTTTTGTATCCTTTCCTATGGAGTGTGCTTTAGACACATCTATTGTATGGACTTTGGGGGTGATTCATGGGAATTATTCAAAAAAGAAAGAGGAAATAAGATATCACAATGTATTAACATTGAGGAATGAAATGCAATATGTTTAATTTGGTAAATGCTATGTAAATTGACATTTGGTTTGGTATATTGTACATATGGCAATACTGTATCTAGTCGCATGAGTCCTGACTCCATTAGATATTTTATTTGGTAATTGTTCTGCTTTGGCATTAACAATTAGGGGCCAGGATGTTGGAGCCATATTCAGAATTTTGTGCACTACCAGAATTATAAATTACTAGATTTAAATTTGATTTATTTGTTATGTATCCATAACCATGTATTACAAAATGTTATGCTTTAAACATAAAATTCCTTTGTATATTTAATGTCTAATACTTGTACTAACCTGGTCAAGTACATTTATTGACTCCTCCCCTTTTGATGCGTCACTACGATGTGTGAGTTCAGGTGTTCATAATGAAGTAGGATTGTTTGGCTCAAGCAGGTTAGAGTTTGAAGAGCAACAGTTTTCTTCAATCGCATGAAACGTATGTTATGAGATACCGCTGTTCACACTGACAGTGTTTTCTTGGATGTTTATTTTGTGTTTTGTTTGGAAAGTAAACCAGAGATTTGTTATGACCGCTACTCCGTGCGTGCTTAATGGACATGTGCATAAGAAGATACTCCTCATCTAACCTCAAAGAGGCTAAAGAATTAAGCCTCTACAGAGAGAGTGAGCGTGTGTGTGTGTGTGTGTGTGTGAGAGAGAGAGAGAGAGAGAGAGTGAGCGAGCGAGCGAGCGAGCATGTGTGAGAGAGAGAGAGAGAGAGAGAGAGAGAGAGCGCGTGTGTGAGAGAGGAGTGAGCGAGCGTGTGTGAGAGAGAGAGCGTGTGCGTGTGTGAGAGAGCGAGCGACCACAGCACCCCCCGCCAGATAACATACAACAGAGCCAGCACTCACAACACAACAGCCCAAAGCTACTCAGCACAGAGAAACCGGAAATTGTGCTACTCATTGATTCAAATGGAAAATTTATTGATGTAAACAAACTTTTCCCCCATCACCGAGCTGTTAAACTCTGGTGCCCCAACACTAAGAAAGCCCTGGAACTCCTCACAGAGTCACAACTCGGCTGCCCCAGCCACATCATTATACACACAGGCACAAATGACCTGAGGAGCCAGCAGGACGGGGTGGCTGATTCCCTGAGAGCTGTTCTGGAGAAAGCGAGACGTTCCTTCCCCAGTTCAAAAATTATCCTCTCCACTCTGCTTCCAAGAAAAGACTTTCATCCCCACACAATCACCAAAATAAATGCCAGCATCTCAAGACACTGCGCCCCACTGCCTAATGTCCACCTGGCACACCACACAGACCTGGACACAATGATCATGTCCATTTATACAGGAATCATTGTTTTTGCCAGCACATGAACAACAAAGATGTTGCTCTAAATCGGAACAATCAGACAAGCCCCCGCTGGAGCAGAACAAACCCAAGCCCAGGAAATCCAACAAGACGCAGGTCAGAGAACAACACCCCATCCTACAAGACATCCAGAGCCACACCCAGAGATACAGCACCTAGAGATACAGCACGCAGAGATACAGCACCCAGAGAGGAGCCACGTGGTCAGCGACTGCCCTACGAAATCCCCAAACACCCCACAGCACCTGCAGGGCACCCCACAGCACTGAACCACCCTCCACAGCACACCACACCCCAGCCAGGTAAACTGAGCTACGCCCAGGCTCTCAGTGGAGAAGCAAACCGAGGCAACACTGATCTTCAGGACATCCAGCACATGCTGAACATCATCTGCTCACGCTTACTGTCCCACATGGGGCAGCGGTGAGAAATGAGGAGAAAAAAAAAAAAAAGAAAAAAAAAGGATTTTGTATATTTATGTATATGTGTGTGTATATGTATATTTATATATTAGTGTAAGGACAGTGCTTCCAAAATGTAAAGGACCTTACATAATTACATTTTACTAAATTATATTTTCACTATTCATTGTTTTTGCATAGTTTTTGGTCTTATGTCTTTCTCTTTTCTAAAAATAGCAAACATATCCAACAGACAATCATTAGATGGAATCATTCTGCATTTCCATGTGGAACATACAAGGTCTGAGCTCCTCAGCTTTTGGCCTAAAGACTCGAAACTCTGATTTCATCAGAGAACTTAAAGAACAAGATATTATTATCTTACAGGAAACGTGGAGTCGAGGTGATGAGCACACTGGTTGTCCCGCAGGGTTCAAGGAGATAGTGCTACCATCAGTAAAACTCACATCAGTTAAACAGGGCAGAGACTCAGGAGGGATGTTAATCTGGATTAAATCTGAATTATCCTGTGCCATAGAATTAATCAAAATTGAACAATACCATCTATGGCTGAAAAAAAAAGGCATAATGTCCACCTCAAAATCCGTCTTTCTATGTGCGATCTATATTCCCCCTCTTGAGTCACCCTATTTCCAGGAAGAAACCTTTCCTATCATAGAGAGAGAAATCAGTCATTTCCAGGCCCAGGGGAATGTGCTGATTCTGGGGGATCTGAACTGTAGAACTGGTGTAGAACTAGATTTCACAGACACATACGGTGACCGATTCATTACTGGAAATAATGTTATTTTTCCCTCTCATGCCCCCAGACAGAACAATGACAAGGCAACAAATGCCCATGGAAAGCAGCTGCTGCAGCTCTGTCGGAGACTGGGTCTGTACATCGTCAATGGAAGACTAAGGGGAGACTCTTTCGGACAGTACACCTACAGCTCAGCTCTTGGTAGCAGCACAGTAGATTACGCAATCACAGATCTGGACCTTTCTTCTTTGAGAGCATTCACAGTCAAACCATTAACAGCTTTCTCAGATCACAGCCAAATTACCCTGTATGTCAAACAGTCTGAATCAACCACCAAAACAACAACCACAACAGCACACACAATGAGCAGAATACAATCATTTAAATGGACGGATAACAGCATCAATGACTACACAAATGCAATTACACTTACATAAATACAATCTCTCTTACTTTCTTTCCAAATACAGGAATACACTAAAAATAATGATGGTGTAAATCAGACAGTAAAAGATCTAAACACCATTTTCTACAAAACTGCACAAAGGAGCAATTTGGCAAAAATCAAACCTAAGAAAAAGAAATTAGACACAGACAAATGGTTTGATTCAGACTGTAAGACTCTGAGGACGAACCTCCGAAAATTATCCAACCAAAAACACAGACAACCAGATAATCAGGACCTACGCCTCCGTTACTGTGAGGCACTAAAACAATACAAACACACACTCAGAAGGAAAAAAGAACAGTTTTTACAGTGCCAGCTTCAAGAAATTGAAGAATTAGTCAACTCAAATAAATTCTGGGATAAATGGAAATCACTATATAAATCAAATGAAGAATTAGCAATACAAGCTGGAGAACTGTGGAAAAATCATTTCCAAGATCTATATCGCACAACCCAAAATCATGATCAAAGTGACATTAGTAAAAAATTAGAAGTTTGAACAATCCATTAAAGAATACCAAAACCCATTAGACTTCCCAATCACAATGAAAGAACTGGAGGACAAAATCAGTGTCCTAGAGTCCAAAAAAGCATGTGGTGTAGACGGCATCCTCAATGAGATGCTGAAACACATGGATCACAACTTTAAACTGGCTACTCTAAAACTGTTCAATGATGTTCTGTGTGCCGGTTATTTCCCTGAGATCTGGAATCAGGGACTCATCAGCCCCATCTATAAGAGTGGAGATAAATCAGACCCTAATAACTACCGAGGCATCTGTGTGAACAGTAATCTGGGGAAGGTCTTCTGCAGTATTTTAAACAGCAGACTTGTAGACTTCCTTATGAAGCACAACGCCTTGAGTCAATGTCAAATTGGATTCATGCCAAAATGTCGCACATCTGATCACATTTTCACCCTACAGACACTCATTGATAAATATGTACATCAAAATAAAAGCCAAATTTTTGCCTGTTTTGTAGATTTTAAGAAAGCATTTGATTCAATCTGGCATGAAGGATTATTCTTTAAACTTATTGACAGCGGTGTAGGGGGAAAATCTTATGATGTGATCAAATCAATGTACACAGCCAGTCAATGTGCTGTTAAAATTGGCAACAAAAGTACCAAATTTTTCCTTCAACGGCGAGGAGTGAGACAGGGCTGCAGTTTAAGCCCCACCCTCTTCAACATGTATATCAATCAGTTGGCACAAACTATTGAACAATCTCCCGTTCGAGGTCTCACTTTACATGACACAGAAATAAAGTGTCTCCTCTACGCAGATGACCTGGTCCTCCTGTCGCCCACTAAAGAGGGGCTACAGCAGAGCCTGGCATTACTGGAGAGTTACTGTCAGTCCTGGGCCCTGACAGTCAACCACCAAAAAAACAAAGTCATGATCTTCCAAAAGCGATCCAGATCTCAGGGACTAACAAACATTTTTACATTATCAAACAGAAACATTGAAATCACAAAGACATACAATTACCTCGGCCTAAAAATCAGTTCTACAGGTAATTTTGCTTTGACTGTGAATGAACTCAAAGAGAAAGCACAAAGGGCGTTTTATGCCATTAAAAAATCCATTAAAATTGATATTCCGATCAGGATCTGGCTCAAAATATTCAAATCAGTCATCGAACCAATCGCATTATATGGCAGTGAAGTGTGGGGTCCACCTGTAAAATTTGACTATTTCAATTGGGAAAAACATCCCATTGAAACTCTGCATCTGGAATTTTGTAAAGAATAATTTATGTCCAAAGAAAAGCCCCAAATAATGGATGCAGGGCAGAATTAGGCCAATACCCTCTCCTTTTGAACATTCAGAAAAGAGCCATCAAATTCTGGAAGCATCTAAAGACAAGTGACCCCAACACATACCATTATAAAGCCCTAAAACACCAAGAGCTGAGCTCAGTGAAGAGTCCCCTATGCCAGCTTGTCCTGAGACTGACTGATGTCACACCTGAGGAGATCGGCCAGTCTCAGGATAACGGCACACTCACAAACATTCGGCCTAACCAAATTATACACAAAGAAAAGGAGAAATACCTCACCATTAAACACCATTAAAACTCAACACAAACTGGAATGTTATTCGGCACTAAATCGTGAGTACACGGTGGCAAACTATCTGACCACAGTGACTGACAGAAAGTTAAGAAAAGCACTGACGATGTACAGACTCAGTGAGCACAGTCTGGCCTTAGAGACGGGCCGCCACAGACAGACATGGCTGCCCCGCGAGGACAGACTGTGTTCCCAATGCATCCTGGGAGTGATTGAGACAGAACTGCACTTCCTCACAGAATGCCCAAAATACCAACCAATTAGAAACAAATATTACCCCAAAATTAACAACATATGTCCAGATTTCAATGACTGTACCCCGACACAAAAAATGTGTTTTATTCTGGGGGAAAAAGAGGAATGTGCAAATATAGCCGCAAGATTTGTAGTATCCTGTAGAAACCTGCGGGCCAACCAGAACTCAAACCAATAACAACACATGATGTATTGATGACCCCTGACCCCTACCCCTGTTACTGACCCTATATAATGTTGCATGTTATTTCTTTATATTTATTATTGTTGTCATGTCTTAGTTTAGTTCCTGTTCTGTTTTTTCTATGTAATTGCTTTGGCAATACAAAATGTCTTTGTCATGCCAATAAAGCTCGTTAAATTAGAGAGAGAGAGAGAGAAACTGAGCAGCAACTCTAAATATGAGCTCCTGAACAATTAAGAGAGATTAAACCAAAAAAGTGAGACAGAGAGTAAACTTGTAACAGCAAACAAGAAAAAACAATAGAGGAACATTTGAAGATATATTTTTACCAAGAAAAATATATATTTTTGACTGCAAAGAAGATAAAAACATCGAGATTAGCATCTGGCTACTGGAACATCACTACATGAGCTACCTGCATTTTCCCTCCAAAACCTGAAAGGAATAATTAAATCGACTACAGCTAAAAAATCATCCTACAACAGAGATCTCCAAATGCTAAACAAACAGGTGAGCTTTAACTGGCATACAACAACATTAAAACTATAAATTTGGACTTTATATATCAAAATATCCCATCATTGCAAGCTAAGGCTAAAGCTAAAGAAAAAACAGCAGTTGGTCAGTTCTGGCAGAGTTCCCAGAGTGATCACCATAACGACTAGAGGCCAATCAGAGTGCAGGGAGGTGATCTACCCTGACAAGTGTAAAAGTGTGCAGGCAAGGAAAAAAAAGCTGAAAGAAAATCCTGATGTTCTTTATGCAGACTATATTCAACTGAATGGGAAGAGAATAAAAAATAATTTAATTTTTTACACTACAATGATTACTGGATGGAAATCAGCCATCTGTGATCATTTTAAGCATGTTTTTAAAGAAGGAATTGGCAGAGGTGGGAGATTAACTGTGTGTGAAGATGAAATGCTGGACACAGACAACCCCATTCTCACAATAACTTACTACACTAAAGGCACTATTCTTCTTCAAGGCAATGAGGCAAGCTTGAACTCATTTGAGGAGATCTTTACTGTTAGCCAGAGTAGATAAGGAGAGAGATAAGACCCCTGCAAACTGCTCCGACTCTGAGGAGGAAAGTGTAGAAAAACCCCCAACATCACCGTCTGAGTGTCAGCTGAGAGACAGTCTGGCCCTGCTGGAACTGGACTTTATTGAGTTTAGAGAACACGTTCAAAACAGACAGTCAGACACACACAACACAAACATCTGCATCCAACAGCTCAAAGATGAACTCCAGCAGCTGAAGAAAGAGAGCAACACCTCCATCACTAATCTCACAGCAGCTCTCAATGAACTAAAAGAAGAAAACCAAACTCTCCATGCACAGATTCACAAATTAACAAAAGACACAGAGAGTAATGATAAAAACACCTCCAAAAAGTTTAAAGAGCAAAGAGATCAACAGGAGTATAGGAGAGATGGTACACCTCACTGCAGCACTACAACGCCTGTAACCCCCAAAAACAACACATACACAGACACACAGTCTGCATCAAACACACAGACACCAGTGAAAACACAGGCCTCATCACCCCAGCCTCCTCACTGTATTCCATCAGACCCTGGTCCAGATGTTTTAATTCTGATGGACTCTAATGGGACGTTCCTGGACCCACAGAAGCTCTTCCCACATCACAAAGTTTCAGCGAAACGATGCAGCACAACAGGCCACGCCCACCAGCTCCTTAGAGACTTCTCAGGAAACCCCTCATGTGTGATTATTCACATGGGAACTAATGACCTTCACACACTGCGCAACAGTACTGCTGATGCTGTGAAGAAAATTGCAGAAATCACCAGCAAAAAGTTCCCAGAATCCCGTATCGTGATCTCCACACTCCTGCCGAGACGTGACACACCACCTCATGTCATCAACAACATCAACGCAGAAATCTCACGAGGATGTTCCACGCTCCCTAATGTGCACCTGGCCCACCACCACCACATCGGCCTCCACCACCTCTTTGATGGAATACACCTACACAAAGACGGAGTGCGTGCATTTGCAAAAAACCTTAAGGATGCTGCCCTGGGCCGCAATCCAACGTCACTGAGTCCCTTTCCAACGACACCAGGACACTACCAGCCCATCTACCCCTACATGCCCAGATATGCCCCTTTGACCCCGGTGAGGAAAGACAACAGCTGGACAAGCAACTTACGTCATGCAATACCCCCAACACACCTACCTGAGGCTCCTTACACACCTGCAAACCCACACATACCTGCCCCACATCCACCTGCTGGCCATCAACACCCCACAAGGAAAAGGAAACAAAAAACTGCCCCAAACCAGGAGAGACCCCCACAGCAGAGAGCACAGAGCTATGCTGAAGCTGTGACCCGACCCCCTGCCACACCCACGACAACCAGCGAGCTGGGGTACATTAAAGAGATGCTACAAACACTGTGCAACCAGCTACTACAGAGATAAGAACACTATTCAAACACCCTTACACACACACTTACACAGACACACACACACTCACTCACACGCTTTCACACTCGCACAAACACACACACAGACACACACACTTACTCTCACACAGACACACACGCACACACACTCGCACACACACACGCAGACACACACACTTACTCTCACACACACACTCTCACACACACACTCACTCACTCACACACGCACACACTTTCACACAAGCACACACACAGACACGACATTCAGTGAGCTGGGGCACTATTAAAAGAGATGCAAAAAACACTGGGCAACCAGCTTTTACAGAAATAAGAACTCTACTCAAACACATTTACACTCATTCCCACTCACACACACTCATCCTCATACACACATGCACACACTCACACCCACAAACACACACACAGCTAAATTAAATTAAAAAAAATTTAAAAAAAAAGGGGAAAACAATAAAATTAAATTAATAATAATAATAACAATAATTCACTAATGTAAATTGTTTGCCATGCATATGTTTTCATATGCAATATATGGTACATGTTTTCTCTCTGTCTTACCAAATAGGTTTATCTTTATTAATATCAATGCGTTCATTAATTATAAGTTGTTGGAACATTCAGGGTCTTCATTCTACCACATTTGGCTTTAAAAGCACAGACCCTGAATTTGTAAAAAATATTAAAGATGTGGACATTATTGTTCTCACTGAAACCTGGTGTCGACAAGATGTGCTTACCCACTGTCCCTCAGGCTACTATGAAGTAATTGTGCCCTCAGTTAAACTAAGTACAGTCCACCGCGGTCGAGACTCGGGAGGGATTTTGGTGTGGTACAGGGAGGATCTGGCCAAACACATCTCTACTATTACAATAGGAAAATTCCACTGCTGGCTAAAATTAAACACTGAAATTGGCATTGGCACCACTGACACATATCTCTGTGCCATCTACAATCCTCCAGCAGAATCCCCGTACCATGATGAGGAATATCTGAGCAACATCCACACAGAGATCAGCCGCTTCCAGGCCCAGGGAAACGTGCTGCTGTGTGGAGACTTTAATGCAAGAACTGGAACCGAACCGGATAATATTGACCCAAAGGGCAATAAACGTGTTTGGCCAGAGCCCCCTCCCAGCACGGAACAATCTCGACCATACTTTAAATAAAAATGGTACAGAATTAGTGCAGCTCTGCCAAGCCTCAGGCCTGTACATACTTAATGGCAGGATCAGAGGGGACTCATTAGGGAGGTTCACATGTTATTCAGGTCTTGGAGCTAGTGTAGTTGACTATGCCATCACTGACATGGACCCTTCCTCCTTCAGTGCATTCACTGTCAGACAGCAAACTCCACTCTCAGATCATAACCAAACTAATATATATATTAAAAGACACCACACACCAAAACATAGAAGAATGGAGAACTGTCAAATGTATCAAGTCCAGCAGAGATACAGATGGACTCCAGATAGCACAGACAAATATATCCAGGCCCTCAATTCTGCAGAACTGAAAAACCTAATCACTAAATTTATGCACAAACAATTTGGAATGAACATAGATGGTGTAAATTCGGCTACCCCTTATCTAGTGTATGTGTCCCTTATCTAGTGTATGTGTATTCTACATTGTGTGTATTGTGTACATTTGTTATGTAAACTGTTGTGTAAGTATGTGTACATTTGTTATGTAAATTGTTTTGTGTAATATGTTGTTTATTGTAAAGTGGTTTATGTCTCGTCACTGTCATGACTGCAATGTTGATCGGAACTGCACACAAGAATTTCACCTGCTGTTGCACTCGTGTACACAGTAGTGTGACAATAAAGTGATTTGATTTGATTTGATTGATTTGAAAATCAATAATATATTTTAAAAAGCAGCATGTAAAACGGAGTTGAAAAAGAAAGGCAAAAAACATCCTAAAAAAACATCCAAAACGGAAAAGTGGTTTGACACAGACTGCAAAACATTAAGAAAACAACTCAGAAAATTATCAAATCAGAAACACAATGAACCAAACAATACAGACATAAGAATTGACTACTGCTCCAAATTACAACAATACAAACAAACAATCAGAGTAAAAAAGCATCACCATCTCACCAAAAGCTTACAGGAAATTGAACAATCAATAAATCAAAATCAGTTCTGGGATTTGTGGAATAATTTGAGCACAACAAAACAACAA